>VSDK01022000.1:299852-333047 GCA_009767595.1 Symbiodinium kawagutii
AGACTCGTTCTCGAGGCGGCCCCGACTCGTTTTACATACTAATTCTGGATATTTGTGCATATCCCACTTCCGCCCGGAGATATAGCTCTTCATACGTAAATAAAAGCCGTTGCTCATATATATATATATATATATAGTTATAGTGATTAATGGTTAGTAATGGCTAGTGATGGTTAACAATGGGGAAGATTGGTTAAGGATGGTGAATTTCAGGTTTGATTGATGTGATGCTTAGTGATGGTTAATGGTAGTTAATGGGCGGTGAATTGATGGTTGCTTTAAATGGATCAATGATGCTTAACTGACCGTTCATCATGATTGATTGATGGTTCATGACTAGTGATGGTTCACAACAATTCATTGGTTCATTGTAGCATTGCTGAATCATTGATACTTAATCCTTGATTGAAGGTGGACAAACCCCGCGCTAAAAAACTGAAAAAAGGAAACTACATGAGAAACTACATGAGACCACCAACTTCGGGGACAACCCCGATGAGCCAAACTATACCAGCAACCCAAGCAACCTCTTGGTGACAATGTAACCTAGCTGTAACCTTCCCTGTCAATCCGGAAGAAACTCAGGAAATCCCTGTGGTTCCAAGGGGTTTGACAGGCGGAAATCAGGAATCCACCAACAGCTGTGACTCCATCAACAATGACATGTGAAGCATGTCATACCTAGCAGCACGGGGCCAGGGTAAAATGACAAATGAACCACTGTTAAGGATCATTCGTCACCATGAGTCAACCATCATGAGCCATCAGGTAAGGAATCACACACTGAAACTCAAGCTTTTGATTGGATGATCCATGCGCGGAGAAGTATTTTGAAGTAACTCGCCCTTGGGCAGCAGATCAACAGATTCAATGGTCGTACCTGCCACCATCCCCCAAAATCATTTTGATAGGGAGACCAACCAGCTAGGGGGGTACATGATGGATCATGATGGTACATGGACCCCTTCACATGAAGGATGGACGGACCAGCTGAGCAATGCTTCCCAACTAACGATATGGCGAGGTCCCGTGTAGCCCAGCCCCCCCAATGGCCATCCGTGGACCGCAGAGACCTCCAGCTCGCCAAGCAACGAATCATGGAGCACTTCTGCCGGTGCTCATTGGCACTTGGATTGAACCATCGGACCTCAAACATCTCCTGGAGGCGATGAGTTCCTTTGGTGTTGTTGAGCCCTCATCACTTTTGGTTGATGCGAAGCTGTTTGGGACATCTTCCCAGTAGAGATGCAAGTAGAACATCCAAAAATGTCAGAACAAAGCTAGTTTCAAAGCAAACGACTATCAGTTGCATTGCTGCATGTGCAAAAATAAAAACCTGCACATATCTCCTGTATACAACAAACAATAAACAAGAACAACAATGAAGAGAAGCCACCATAATCAGAAGCCTCGTGACAGCCGCCCGAACCAGAATTGACGAAAAAATCAGAAAGGTGCAATCAGTCACCAGTGTAAATCACCATAAATCACCTGATCTTTTCTGGTGAATCTCCCCCGGCCTATCCTTCCCTGTGCCCCCAGAAGGGCTCAGGTTGGCCACGTGGCACCACGTGGCACGGGCGGGTCCTTGTTGGGCACTCCTGCCAGGGCTTGCTCGAAGTCCCGGAGGTTGAAGACCTTCTTCTGCGCCACGGAGGTGATCACAGCGGACACCGGGATCTGTAAGCCGAAGCTGAAGCCCGACTGAGCCACGTAGATACCACCTGCTTGGGGGGTGCTTGGGGGGTGGTGGTGGGTGGTGGGCTGATTCATGGCTATGAGCTGGGTTGATGATAGGAAATGTAGTTAAGAATCACAAGTATTTTGTGATGATGATTGATGGGCAACATCAATAAGTACATCTGCAACTGCAGCAAAGTCACCTGAACAGAAATCTACCAATCCAATGCAATAATGCAGACGTTTTTTATTGTACAAAGCATTCGCTTGCAACTCAGCGAAAAGAGATCTGCAAAAAAAGAAAGCGATTTACAACTTGAGCAAACCGCCTCAATCATAGCCTCAATCTCTACTACAATCAGGCTACAACCGGCAAGACATGGCATCAATCAGGCTACAACTGGCAACATTTTTGCAGGCGAGGCACGGTCCGAGATGGGGATGTTGTAAGTCTTGCAGGTGTGGTACGACAAGACGTGGAAAACCCCACCACCGCACTCCACAAAGTCATGGGAGATCCTGGGCTCCGCGAAAAGAGACCCCAGTGAACATCAAAAAAAATCAACGTTCATGTTTGGCTCATTAACATGTATCTGTATTAACTAATTCTGATGGTCCTTGAACATTCCAGTCCCCAGTCATTCTTGTTTTCCGACCATTAATTAGCAAAATTATCTGCTTGTACATCAAGCACCTGATGAAGTACCGTAAGTGTCAAAACCCTGTACCCTTGGTTCCCCTCATTAGCCATTGTTTTCTCATTATTGTTGGTTATCATCCCCCATGAAATTGACTGGCAAATATTGGCCCATAGCCAAGTAGCACAGACTTGTTGATATGAAGCCTGTCATCCCCTGGCGTTTCCAACTGGTGAACCCTGGAGCACAATGGTCAACCCTCCGCATTGGATCCATCCTGACGTGCTTGGGGCATTGGGCCAAACCAATGATCTTGAGACAAAATCTTCAATAAATGGTACCGGTAACACCTTGATTGCGATTTAAAAACAGTTTGGCCAACAAGGAACCATTTATGAAGATTGCCTTGTTGGTGTTACCGGTACCATTTATTGAACTGTCATCCAATGTAAAAACAGTTTGCCTCGTTTGCGAAAAAACTTAATCTGGGATGACACTCTTTACGAACAAGCCCAAGTGGCCTGCTGTAGTTGGCTTCTACGTGCACAGTTTGAGAGCTGGTTGCCGACCACCGAGTTACAGCTTGTGGAAGTCAACGACTCGCAACTGGATGTTCATGACTTCTCCAGCTCGAGAGAGTTTGATGTTGACTTCGTGGTCCACAGCTGTGTCCAACTGCTCTTCCAAAATCCTAGGTGAGGATGGGATAGCTTGCAGCAAGCGTTACCGTCCCCCCAGTCCAGGATGTCCGATGCTACTTCGATGCTATCTGTGCAATGCGTTCGTTCAGTGTGGAGATGTCCTGCACAATCCTACAAAAAAAGAATAGCCTGAGCCATTTTTGTTCTTGTCAGAGATTTTAGGTAAAAATACCAAAAATGTGACCTTCTTTACCCACGCGGCTGTGGGCCAAACCCCTGTACCCTTCTGTTCACATCCCAAAATCAAAGAAACCAGTCCAACTGTTGGGCTGTTCACGACTACCCAATTCTTTTGATGATAATGACCTTTGACCCATGCCCATATCATCAATCAATAGAATTGGCCATCATTCATCGTCCATTTACCATTTCATAGCAATCACTAATCAACATTGACCCTAGATTCTCCATAAATTCAACCATCATAAATTCAACCATCATCAACAGGTCACCCTGCATTTCACCATAGATTTCACCCATCGTAAATTCCATCATCAGCCTCAGGGTCCACCACGTGCCCAGTGCCCCACGTGCCACCAAGTGGCACAAAGTTCAGACATGGCTTCCCAGCCACCTCCAACAGCACATCACCAGGCTTCAGCTTCCTGAGGACGATCAATGGGCATACTGGAAAATTGAGATTGGTCATAATTGATGAGTGATGGTTGAGTTAACAAAGCTTGATGATGATGATGATGATGATGATGATGATGATGATGATGATGAATGGTTAGATTATGTTTAATTAATTAACACAGCTTGGCAATGATTGAATCATGCTTTATGGTGGTCACTGGTTGATGATGATGATGATGATTCATCGTTGATGGTGGTTGATGATTGACTATGGTTCTCAAGAATAGTCAAAATCTGTGACCAAGAGACTGTTCTGCTTCCGTTCCGCGGATCACATTTTCGACCACCAGGAGGCCTCGGCGTACCCATGTTAGGCACTGCATCTGTTTTTTCTATCCTCTGTGGATGTGTTGATATCGGCTACCCATTGAAGTCCACGGTTCTTCATACATTATTGCCATTAACAATAGAATTCACATGCATGGTACAATCAATTGATCGTCCACACTAGGCATTGTTAACCTCCATCAACGATGCACTTAACATCAAAATACCATCGAAACTCACCATCGAACTCACCCATCATCAAAAAATCATCAAAAATTCCACAAAATCACAAGGTCACCAAGGGCATGTCACCATAGACTTCACCTTCCACCAGCTGCGGTGCCCCAGCTGCCCACCGGTGCCCCTCGGCCCCGGGGCCTTTCTGTCGATCGTTCACCGAGGCGTCGGGCGACAGCGCCAGGACCTCGGCCTCCTGCTCCGCGGTGAAACCTGACGCAGGTCGTGGTGGCGTGGCGGGTCGTGGGGCCAGGGATGAGCCATGGGTGGTTGGGCATGGTGAGGGATGGTGATCCTCCAGGTTGATGGTCAGGTTGCTGGTTGGTGATCATCCCTGGTGATGGATGGTGATGAGGTGGGTGATGGTGATTGCTGGTATCAGATGTGATCAGATGTGATCAGATTGTTGATGAGCAGGTTGATGGGATTGGATGGCTGATGGTTGATGATGGTGGTTGCTGTGTGATGGTGATTGCTGGTTGATACGTTATGTGACTCAGGTTGATTATGGCCATTGATGATTAATGGTGACTCAGGTTCATGGTGATGAATACATAGAGGATGGTGATGTATGATGAGAGGATGGTGATAAAGATCTTATAGAGTTGATACTGGTGACTTATGATGGTTGATGAGGGTTAAGCGATGGTTTATCATTGGCGGTTTATAATTGTCGTTGGTGATTGATGGTTCATTGCTAACTGCTCGTTGCGGTCTGGTCGCTTGGTGCGGTGGGAAAGAAATAAATCATCTTTAGCTGGTTCATGATCGATTTCCGTTGGTGTTCACTACCATTACCATGATCAACTAGTTGATCATGATCCACAAGTAGAGCATCATCATGACGGTCAATTCACTGATTATTTGTTTAAGCAGTTCAGCATCATAATTGGCTAAAAACTGGATTTGCTGATGGTTGTCATTTGTTAACTGAGGTTGATTTCGGTGACCAAAGGGATATCAAGCAACAACAATCACAGCAACAATAATCTGCTAGGTTTCAATCCCTCTAAAGATTCAGTCAACCATTTATTCCAAATATTGGAGAAAGAAAGAATGCTTAAAAGCACCTAGGTAAGCAAGAACAAGAGCAACAAAAACTACCAAGGCGGATGAGGGAGTTTCACCTTACCCCATCCCCCGCGGGCCCCCGCGCCCAATCTTCGCAGCATGTCGAAAGGTTGGAAGAGCCACCGGGCTAAAAGAGTTCCTGCACGCAGCGACTATGGTCCGACCACCCTCCGACCAAGATGATACCGTGGGAGTGACACCAGCTGGTATTCTTTGCATCGAAAAAGTCATGTTTAGCAAAAACCAAACCAGTAGTTCGAGTAGGAGAAACACATCCTGCAAAGGTTGTCCGAGTGAGAAGCACAACTGTAGTGTTGAGATGGGTTTAGAGTCAAGAGGGGTCCAGAGTCGAGAGGCATTCCGATTTCAGCTGACAAGCAACGGCTGAAAAATGTTGAAAAGGACAGAGCTACACTGACACTGCTGAGTTTATCTTCAACTAGCTGCCAACGATCCAACGCAAAAAAACATGAAGTCGGGTCACTAGGTTGTCCACTTGTCTGGTTGATACCCATCAAATGCAGGTCAGTCAGTCATGGCCCCATCGCCTCCCTTCATCTACCCTCGTGGAAACACCAAGCGGGGCCCAACAATCATTGGTCAGCTGTGAGTTTCCGAGTGCTGCCGGCGGGTGCGCTCGTCAATTCTCCATCTTTGCAGTACCATAAAGCAACCATGAACTCAAGCTGTACGATCAATCACTCATCTTCAATCAGTCTTCAACATCAAAATACACGATTGACCAATTCACAGTAGCCAGATATTAGCTAGTATCAATCACCACTGTCCTGTCATTGACCATGACTAGCCACTGGTAAACATCATGATTTGCCAAAATTAGCAATCATTAATTAAGCATCATGAACCACCCCTCTGAAAAATCTTCGTCAATCAACCAACAGAAAATGTCTAAACATTCTAAATTAGTCGTACTATGTCGTACTCGTATGAACCATAAATGTTGGCTGTTATCCCCTACTAACGACTAGAATCCCCCATTTAAAAATCTATAAAAACATGTCAGTGTCAAACCACCTCAAACATCTCAAACCACCCAACAGATAGGCATCATATTGCAATCGTCCCAATCACCATCGCAGCGGTACCTCTGGGCGGGAGTGGAATCTCGTTGGGATGACTTTTCAGCCATTCCAGCACCTGGGCAGCCACCCCGGCAAGACGGTGGATGCGATGCGAAGCCGGTGAAGCTTCAGGAATGATGGTCCATGACGGTGCTGTTGATGGTGCAACCAAAGAAAAACAGTTGTTGATGATGGTTCTTGATGGTTCATGATGGTTAATGATGGTTAATGTGGCTGTTGCAGTGGGAAAGAATGGTTGATGACTAATATTTACACTGCTGGGTGTTTGGGGTGACTTGGCTTTCCGAGGTGATCCCTGGGAACTGGTTACAGTGGGGTACTAGTTATATTTGGGGGTTTAATGATGGTCAATGATGGTGCAGGAATTGTTGCAGTAGTAATGGCTGATAACACAAATCTGTACTGGTTGACAAGGGAAGAACCATATCCTGTTGTCGCTTGGGGCTGTACCTTGTACCTTTAAGCCATGCCCCAAGCCATGCCTCGTTGGTGGTGAATTTCCCCTGGCTGCCAGGTAGCTTTCACCACGGGTCACCGGTGGCCTGTTGGTCAACTGAGCGTCATCATCCTGGTCGTCAGCATAACCATCCTCATCTATGATCCAAATGGATGTTTCTCAAAATGGGGGTACCCGCAAAACATCCAATACGAATCATTTGTATTTTCATTACCAACCATTTTGTGGGGTCCCCCATTTTCAGAACCCCCCAAATATAACTTAGTACCCAACCGCAACCAGTTCAAAAAAAGCTAATCTTACCTTCCAACGGATCAGCTCACTACCAGGTGACCAGCCACCAGGTGACTACCCACCAGCCACCAGCCACCCATGACCTCCGGCCATGCCATGCCGTGCCACGTACACGGCTCGGTCCAAGGGCAGAAAGAAGGCGCTCGCGGCTTCGTGCGCTCCGCCGGCGTTCAGGGCGATGCAGTTGCCCGAGCGCGCGATGACGGGGGAACCGCTGGAGCCCCCGGAGGTGTTGGAGCCAGCGCCTGGGGACAGGGTGGCGGGCTCAGAGGGTGGATGTTTAACGTGATTTTTTTATCGTGTTTTGTGGTGTTTTATGGTGTTTTATCAAGTTTTATTATGTTTTATCTTAGTGACCTTCATTTTATCAGGGTTCCATTGTTATCTGAGTGACCTTCATTTTATCAGGGTTCCATTGAGGATCACTTGTTACTCAAATGGATTCTTCGATTAAATCTAGACGTTCAAACATGAATTATGTATGTATCAACTTTTGCATGTATAGATTTATGCAAACATGTTGGATATATTCTCTCGAAAAAGGTCGACCGTTCGGGCATCCATGTCCAATCATTCAAACATCACATCATCCTGGTGCCTGTCAATAGTCCGACTGTTGGAGTATTTATGATCATCAAAGATCACTGTGATCATGGAAACTACCCAGCTATGGCATTTTCTGTTGAAGACCATCCTTGCGAACCATTCGTCCTTCATGGGACCCAGTTTGGCGAGGGCCTGGGGGGGAACGGCCTCGGTTGAGGTGAGAAGTGCCAACAAGACTGGTGCAACAATAGCAATCTCGCCAATGATCAGAAGCTTGGTGGATGAAGTATGGAACCGATATCTATCTGTACTAAATGGTGGAACAATGCCAGTTTTGGTGGATGGAGTTTGTCCGAAAATGGTGTTCCTCCAAACTGGTGGTTTCTGTACTAATCATAGTCATTACTGATTGGTTCAGGGATGCCACCATGGTATACAAGTTGTTGGTACCACAGGTTGTTGCTCATCTATCCTTGTTGGTTCCCCAGGACCGGTCCCCATGACCCCTTGACAAATGTTGGTCACTGAACCACATGTTCCCGAGTCCAGCTGCCAGGCCGGTACCTGCATAGAAGGTGTTCTCATCCTCATAGTTGTCATGATATTCCGGGCAGTTTCGATCCGTCCGTGCGATGGTGGCAGGCAGAATCTGGATCTTCTCAGCGTTGTCATTGCCTATGACCTTGAGAAATCACATGGTCCAGGCCCTCCCGTGATGGTCATGAGACACCCTATAACACCTCGCCCCCTGTGGGTGTAGGACCTGTGGTGGGGCTTGGAAGTGGGGGTGTTTGGGGGGCAGTTGCAACACATAGAAGTGTGATCTAGGTAATCTCATGCAATATGGGTCGCGAAATCGCAGCATGTATGAAGGGCACAGATCGTATTTAGCCTGAGAAAACAAGTCAAGTAGTATACTTTACCATCATTGACCGCTAAAACACCACAAAAAGGATGGCTGGGGACCGCTCAACATGTGCCCAACAACCCCGGAATATCCCACAGGCGCGGAGCGAGTGACTGCAGTAACCTCACATCTCGCCAACACGTCAACCAAGAAATGGTTTTTCAGATCAAATCGCCTTCGTAAAGAAACATTTGAGAAACAAGCTGTGCAAATCTGGTTGGTGGTTGAACCACTCCTATGAAAAATATGAGTCAACCAACCATTTGACAACACTGGGGAAAATAAAAAGATGCCTAAAATCACCAAGTAGAAATCGAAAAACTGTCCTGACAGTGATTTTGATGAAGGCTAGTCATTTCTCAACTAAGCCACTGTGGGTAAGCAAATGATAGCCACTGGTACCAACTTCATGGGCGCATCTGTTCATCCAAGTGCTAGTCCCCAGCCAGGAGCTGATTCAACGGTACCTCACCCTGGCTGGATGCTTCAGGTGGATCCGTTGATCCCAAGGCCGGGGTTCAGCCAGCGCCCCCAGTGCAGCCAGAAGGCCAGAACCTCTGTGCCCACTCGCCTCAGGGGAAACGGTCGTCTGGCTCAGAGTGGCCATCTCTCAATTCAAAGTTCTGCCATTCTCCGCCCAGCTATGCTTTTCTGGCTGGTGGTTGAACCCCTATGAAAAATGTTAGTCAACCAACCATTTGTGAATAGTTACTAGGGAAAATAACAAATGTTAAAAACCACGAACCAGTTTTTGGTTGGAAACCCACCAAGAAAGGGTGAGCATTGACACTAAGGATCGAGACATAGCGGTGTTCACGAATAGTTCGTGACTGTACTCACCAGTAATCGGGCATCCAAAGACCTTTCAAAAGGTCTAAATTTGGTGCAAGGGATGTGAAGGAAGAGCCGTGACCAACGCCATTTGGATTGTGGTACGAGTTTTAGTTTTCGTGTACAAATCTCAGAAATACAATTGAATCAGCTTGCAGTACGGCTAGTTCAAGCTACCCATTTCCCAAATGCACTGCAGCTAAGATGGCTAGCCTCAACTAAGCCAAGGTGTTCCTACTAAAACGCTAAGCTTTTCCATGCTATCCGCCAGCGATCTGGGCTGCCACGATTTCACCGATTGGATGCCGGCTGCTGGCAACATGGAGCTCTTCAGCTGGTGTGAACTCCATCCACATGGATGAAAGGAGTGGCACACTGGCATATGAATATGAATAGCTACTGTATATTGTATATGTCATCTATCTATCTATCTATCTATCTATCTATCTATCTATCTATCTATCTATCTATTGTCTATGTATATATATATATACATATATATGTTTATTTATTAAGGCTATGGAGCGGCTATGGAGAATAAGATACAGTGGAGAAAGATGGAAAAAAGGGACTTCTGGGGCATTTCAACAACCTGTTGTTTTTTCCAAAAGCCATCGCTGTTATCAAAATCATCATCGTGAAGCTGTCTGGCTATTGATAAATCGCTGTCTCAGAGTGATCAAGGAGACGTCCCCATAAACAAATGGCAAAACACCGAAATGTCCGTAACATGAACCATCCAGTGATCATGATGGTGTACTTTAAAAATCAATCTATTTAGGTACATATATCAATGTATATACATATGAGTGTTCCTCAGATAGGGGTACTCCTAGATCATCCTTTATGAACTATATTTTTGGGCTTCCCAGTTTTAAGAAACCATCGTTTATCTGTGCATTGCATGGCTGTCGCTCAAATTCGCTCAAGGGCCCTGCCGCTCTTGACAGCCGAACAGCAGGACCAAACTCATTAGTCTGCTGGTTGGGATGTGAACCCGTTGATGGTTGCATTTGAACCCATGGCCACGTGCTTGGTATATATCTCCGACTATTGTTGGTTATTGGTTATGATCCATTTGCAACTATGTCACTATTAACCACACCACCATCAAGGATTGTAAAAACGACCGAATTTAGATATTGTGAAGCAGTGGTTTGAAACAATCAATTACTAATCATTCAAATATAAAAATAGCACTTCTAAAATCATATCCTCTACGTCTTCCTTGATCTTTCGGACCATCCCCAGCTGTTGCCCATGCTGCCACGTCCCCGCCGTCCCCCCCGATGTCCAGTGGCAGTTCGGACGGACACACCGCAATTGCCGTAGGCGGCGTAAAGCGAAGTTCTGTGGCGTCGAATTGGAAGAGTCCGAAGTCGTGCACAGGATCCCTGTAGACCTGGACTGCCACGCTGGTGCGAACCACGGTTGATGGTTGAGGATGTTTAATGGTGAAAATCATGATTACAATGCTTCGTGCTGGAGGTTGATGGATGGGCTTCAATCATGGAGATTTGTGTGCAAAAGTTGAGTTTGTTCAGATCTAGTCACTCGAAGTTGATTCCATCCCAACACCTAGCCAGATTCCTGCCAAGTACCGACACAGTACCATTTAGTAACTCAGTGGGCTATAGTCCTGCTTTTTTTCTAAAGAACCCACACAAAGCCTGAAGCCAGGTAGGCTCTCCGTTTACGCAGTGTGGGGGTGGTCTGACGATGTCTCACATAAAGGGCCAGGTCAGGATCGACACAAGCCGACACAGGTTAATGAACCATGACAAAAAAAAAAGCCAAATATGTATATTTATCTATTTATCTTTTGATATCTGTCTATTCATGTATTTCAATCATTATCTATTTGTTTGTTTCATGTTTATCATTTAATGACCACCAAACATCCACACCATCACTAAACCCCTAGTTTAAGCATTAAGGGTTAATCACTATTCACTATCAACCATCACATCCACATATGTACATATATAAGATATGATTATGATACCGTATCTAGTATCCATCTAGTATCCATCAATAATTATCCCCTTTCAACCATTGTATTCCCTTCTATTCTACCACGGCTGTAATCATATTATCCCCTTACTATTCCCTGCCATATCATACAATACTTCTTGTCATACCATGGCACCATGAAGCATCACTGCGACTGGTTCGGTTCCGCCACGCCACGGGCCAAATGGGCAAATCGTCGTGCTCATAGAAGGTCGCCCGCGCACGGATGGGACCCGTCCTTGGCAACGGAAGTCCCAGTGGGTTGGTCTCAGGGAAAGCGCTGGGTTTTTGTTGGGTGAACATGTGGTGATAGAGATCAACAGTAGTTATCAACAATGGGGATAAGAACCAACAAATTCATGAGGAAAGTCATGGTTAGTGATGGTGCACCATACTATGAGAGAGATATATATAGATAGATAGATAGTTTGCCTACATCACTGGGTCATTTGATAACGAGGATCTCCAGAAAGCCTTGGAGATCGACTCTGGACCATCATATACTCATGGTGCTTTGCCCGTTGCTTTTCCAGTATGTAAACCAACTGGTTGAGGCACCAGGATGTCGTGGTTGTGTACACCATGAGTTACTTCACGGTAGCTGGAAGTTGATGAACCACGAGTTCAGCTTCCGGCAGAGTGGCAAGGAAGTTGGTTGATCAGCTTCTTGATAGGCTTTCATGGAGAACGCTTGATGTCATGGCTGCAGCGCGGCGTATCATCTATGACTCATTTGTTCGATGCAATATTAGGTGAAGTATGATATCATACTATATCATACTCATGCTCATTCTTAGAGGATAATATGATTTCCGGGATCACTTGGGCGCTGCCGTTTTCCCAAAAAACCATGCAATCGTTCCTCGCGCCGCAAATTGCTGAGGCTCGTGATGATGTGTCGATTGGTCAGGATCAAGGCTTCCTGGCGTCGTGACCAAACGGAGATGTGCTGAATCCGTGGTTAATCAGTGGTTAATCAATAGTATATCAGTGGTGAATCAGAGGTTTATCCGTAGTTCATCAGCGGCTAATAATGGTCAGTAACAACGATCATTGCTGGTCACAATCTATGGGTTTGTCCATGGCCAAGGTGGTACCCCTGAACCAACCAATCGGCTGATCGTTCTTCGTAACTGCAGGAGTTGGGGGGGGATTGTGGACAAACCCCACGGAAAAAACAAAACAGGTTGGTTTTTATGGGTGGATTTTACACTTACAATATGTGGTGAACTGGCTGGTTTGTAGCATATAGAAACACGTTTCAATTGTTGGTTTCATAAGAATCAGTTGATGGGTTTTATAAGTTTGTTTTTTTTGGTAGATTCTATAAGTGGAATTTATAAGTATGGTGAATTTATTGGCGGATTTTATAAGTATGTTTTAATTGGTAGATTTTAGAAGAATGGTGAAACCACAAGTCATGGTAGATTATATGTTACAACCCAACTGGTGAACTGGCGAATTTTATAGGTCTGCATCCACGCTATTCGTTAGCAACGCTCCTCATGACGCTGTCCATTCGGGCGGCCTTAGTGGCAGGCCTGCAGGTTTCTTCGGGTGGCAAACAGCTGACGGTACCTGACAACCGAGACTCATCCCTAAGCTTCGTATGTGTCGTGGGAGATGATCATCCGCAGGATATGGGTCGAAACTTGACAGCTGTTCTTTTCACTCCCTGAAAATGATCTCTTCAGACATATAGCTAAGGTTAGCCAGGCCACCATCATCCACCATTAAAAATGATAGACATATAGATATAGCCTTATAAATATAAAGCTCAATGGCTTATTAACTAACTTATAACCATCACCTCGTAGCCCCTGGCCTACCCGTAGCCCTCGTTTAGCACGACAATTCGAGCCATTTTTCGGCAGCAGGGAAACCTCCTAGGTTTAGTTTAGCCGTGCTCTTAATGAATCATTTGCAGCGTGATTAACAGTCGTTCACAACCATCGAAATGGTGGATTTATATGCGCTATAATATCTAGACTAATGAAGAATCACCAACAACATGACCAACCCAGCTGGGTAGAGTCTTTGAAGATCCAAACAGCGCTGAATCAACCAGTTGCCTGATCATGGGAAATCCATGGTTCGTGGTGCCATGATGCACGGTGATGGAGATACGGAGATCAAACCAGCTTAGTTTGCTACATCACGGGTTGGGAAGCGCTTGTGATGGCCGCAAATAGATTACTTGGCAACGACATTGTGATTTTACAGAGATCTGTGCTGGTGTGTTTCGATAGTGAATATAGCTAGGTGGTGTTGATAGTCATCATAGTAAACTGGTTGGTGCTTTCAACCCCCATGCAAAATATTAGTCAACCACTGAAAAACATGAGTCAACCAACCAATTGTTGATTACAAATGGGAAAATCATCAAAATGTCAATCAAACCACCAAGCAGTTGGACTTAACCATGAGTTTGTTGCTTCCTATTCCTATCATTGACCATGGGTTTGTTGCTTATTAACCAAGCAGTAAACTATCAACGACAGTGGCCTCGTGGGTCCGATCTGCAGCTGCTCCCAGGCGCGCCTTCGGATTGTCCAGGCTGACAACGAAGCCCGTTCCATCCCAAACGCCCGCAGCGCAGTCTTCGAAGGATCGCACCTCGACGGCTTTGCAAGCCATGAAAGTTAGCCGTTTAGTGGGCTTAATGATGGTTCATGATGGTGAATATAGCGGTTAGTAAGGGCTAGTATAGTGGTTAGTAAGGGCTAGTATAGTGGTTAATGATGTTTAGTTATAGGTGATAATGGCTAAGAAAGTCTAATAATCGTTAATAATGGCTATGAAAATAGGCAATGGGAATGATTACCATTTGAGGGTTTCTCAAAATAGGGGATTCCCAAAATGGCTGGTTTATCATTGTATAAAAATATTCAATAAACTGGATGATTTCGGGGTACCCCTATTTTGAGAATCACGCATTTGTTAGTTTTTGATCGATCATGAAT
Source organism: Symbiodinium kawagutii (assembly GCA_009767595.1). NCBI lineage: Eukaryota > Dinophyceae > Suessiales > Symbiodiniaceae > Symbiodinium > Symbiodinium kawagutii. The sequence goes on from VSDK01022000.1 coordinate 314,197, forward strand.
GACGCTTATAATCACAATGATAGCCAAGACTAGGGATGCTTTACGATGGTCCATGACTGTGATGACTTATGGTCCCCGTTGTGGCTGGCCATGAGTGGTGCATGATCAGTTTGTTGTTCAGAACGTTCAAAAACAACAACAGCACCCAAGCAACAGCTGGCAGCAACAGGACCAGCAACCATCAAAAAACACCAACCAACCCACCCACCCACCCACTCACTAACCAAGCAAGCACCCACCAACCAACCGCCACCCCACCAGACCTACCAGGCGGCAAGGCCCATTGAACCTCACCGCTGCGGCCAGGAACCGCTGTGACTCGGATGGCCACAATGGCGTTCTTCACTTGGTCAATGACATCTGCCCACTCCGCAGAGATGGCCTCGGTGGAGTATGGACAGCAACCTTTCCATGGACGAAATGATCTCAAGTCATGGGGAACCCAACAATGGTATGTTTACTACTATAGATGGTTAATAAACTGGATGATCACTGGGGGTACCCCTATGACTTGAGAAACACCCATATGGAGATATGAAATTGATATGATGTGCATTTGCCGTTACGCAAGTGGTGATCAAAGTATGAACCAACTTGTTCTACCAACATTCTGACAGTTGGGAATTAGAGGGAAATGATGGGACATGTATGTGTACCAAAACGATACAGTGGTCTTGTTATGGGAGGTTCGGAGGTTCTATGAACTGTTATAGATAAAGCAGTATACCATAGATGTGCATGCGCAAATAAAACACGTGTATCGATACATGATGTGGCCACTTCCCTAGGCCATGAATATAAAAAATGGATATCATACTGGATACTATTTACAAAATACTTCCCTCTCATGGCCTACTAATCTGGTTGGTGGTTGAACCAGTCATTTGTTAATAATTACTTGGAAAAATAATCAAAATGTGAATCAAACCACCAACCAGTATGGGTTTGCCCCTTTAAAGATACTAACAATGATTATCATTGGGTGATTAGCAGGTACTATGATGATATGTCCCATTCACAGCTCATGTTCGGCTCATTAACATGTATGAACCAATTCTTATGGTCCTTGAACATTCCAGTCCCCTATCACTTTTTAGTTAATGGAGTTATTAATGGAGCTATAACCCAGTTGTTAAGGTTATTAGTCAGTATCCGTTATTATCACTGATACTTTTAGCTTACTAATCACTATTCCTGGTCGTTCTTAATCCCTTGCCATTATTAATCCCTTCGCATTACTAGTACCATTGATCACTATAAATACAGTAGTCATTATTTCTATCAATACTATGATTAATACTATCACCTTAATATATCCCTTATCATTACCATCCCTAATAGCTATGATCATTACTATGATCATTACCAATATTATCCTTAATATTATCACTATGATCATCACTAATTAGTCATTCTTATTACTATCATTCTTACTTTGCTCATTGATCACTATGATCATCACTATTGATAGTCACTATTAATCAATCAGTATTAATCAATGACTATTAATATCACTAGTAATGAATTAATCACTGATCTCTATTGATCATAATATCCATCACTTGATCTTAATCACTAATTAATCACTAATTAATCACTATGGTAGTTTTCACTACTCATACTAATCATAGTAAATAACCATCACTAGCATAGTGATCATCACTTTTCGCATTGGCGCCAGGGCACCGCTGCGTTGGGCGCCAGGTCCACCTCGAAGGTCTCCGAGTTGGGCGAGGCCACGGTGCCGTAGTGGTCCAGCCTCGGCCGCCGTCGCCCCGCCCCGGGGCCCCCCGTGGTGGTGCCCTGCCCCCCGTGGTGGCTAAGGGAGGGCTATGGCTGGTGAATGGCTGGTGAATGAGTTGAAGATCTTGAGCAAGTTGAATTTTGCTTGAGTTGGAGGAATTATGATGGTGTTGAATGGCTGTTGAGCAGGAGTTGGTATGCAAATGGCTCAAGAAATGTGATTGATTGATCAACTTGGTGGTGATGCCAGAGGGTAATCAACTATTGTAACGGTTTGATAGTTCATAAAGTTGACTATCAATAATAGCAACTACAGTAATTCACTAGCTAATGATTGTTGACTAACTCGGTGAGTAGCGAAACTGGTGCCTAAACCCTTGTCGTTCATTCTTGACAGCTGATCGTATATGTTCATTACATTAAATGTAATCAAAAATATTCCCACTGCAGTTCAGCAATCACCGAGGAGTTTCCGTCTCACACTTCCGAGACCCCGTCCTCGCCATAGCATCGGATGCCTTGCAGAGGCTGATGTGGTGGTTTTTTAAAATGGGGTGCCCCCAAATCATCTAGTATTGGTCAGCTATAGAACTAAACCAACCATTTCAAGGGGTTGCCTATTTTAACAAACCACCATGTGAAAATAAACATGTGCTAGGATCGAAACTCGATGCTCAATATTGGAGAGTTTGAAGCACAAACATGGTGGAGCCTGTTCAGATTCAAGTCAAAGAGATATGAACAGTCTGCTCATGTCTTTCCGGCAGCTTTGCAACATCAAACTATGAGAAATGCTGGACCAACAGAACCAAAACTGCTGTTTTGATTCAACTGAAGTAAACAAATATTGGCTTTGTTTGAACAGATCGAGAACTACTTGATGGTCCACTAAAACAATCAGATTGGTTAAATAAATGTTTAGTTTATCCCCTGATTGGTTAAACAAATGGTTAAACAATCAGATTGGTTCAACAAATCTTTAGTCCAGTTTGATGGAGCCTCAGTCACCGCTTAACAGTCGTCCAGTTGATCCCCTGCGCTGCCATGAGTTGGTCACCAGCTACGGATAGCTATGGTAGATATAACTCGATCGTGACAGCAACTGGGAACTATCAGTTATAATAGAACATGATATATATATAACTATACTTCCAGTAATTGGCTGGTAAGTCCACTTATCACTGTTAAGGGTCCACCCTTGTATATAGATTGATGTCTATCGATGTATTGGAGCAGCCGATTCGGGCGCCCACTGCATCCACCGCGTGCCAGGTACCATCTTCAGCTTCTTGTTGAGCGGTTCTCGATTGATGGAATCACAATCACTGAGTTCCTGTCGCTGGGACGCCACAGTACCCGGGAACACGAAAGGGGGATCCCGGCATCCCACTGAGAATCATTTCCCGTCATGTGCCATCATTAAGCCTTTTTCACTCTTATCAAGCATTGCGACTAAAAATCATATCATCATTAGCAATGAACCAGGTGAACGATGGTTGATAGGAGCTGATGCACAGTAAATGTTGGCTGAGAATAGTTGATGATAATTCATGAACGGTTCACTAGGATTAATGGCCCATGATTGGGAACAGAAAAGGTTAGAATGGTTGGTAGTAGCAGATCATGCCGATGGATGATGATGGTTCACTACAATGGCTGCCGGCGAACCATCACCAAGTCCTATCACAAATTTGCTGAGGGAATGTCCAAACAGCTAGACTATGTAGCGATGAAATTCTGAGGATACAGGATCTCCTTAGCCCCAGAGGTGCAGGGAAGAGTCATGGGGATATACCCACCTTACTAAGCATCATCAATGGTTGATACTTATGGGGATAACCATGATAAGCATAAGTATTATCAAGGGATACAATCATGGGGATATATCCATCCACAAGTATTAACCATCATTAGCAAACAACTATTTACCATAGTTGGCGATGAACTATCACCATGATTGTACTGACACCAAATGTACCCGACCACCAAATATGTAAGCGTTTATATGATATATGTTTCAGCTCTTTTCCTGACAGGGCACCTGGTGGGTGGCTGTGAGACTGTGATCCAAAGGTTGTGTTCAACCTGGTTCAACCACAGATCGCCACAAATCTGCGACGTGCCTCTAAATCTGCGATCGGAATGCCTTAGCTGTGGCCGGCTTGAGCGGTTACACAAGAAACTGAAGGAGTAAAAATGGGCTTGGGTGAAGCGTACCGTGCTGTGCCAAGCCCCAGCTGAACAGGCTGTGTCCAAAGGGATGCCTTTCCGTTTCTGAAACAACCTCCATGTTCGAAGCCATCCAACTATGAATCAAATGAAGCTACGTGACTACCATCTTGGATTCTCCAACCAAACAAATGCAAAAAACAAGTCTCTCCTGAAGCAAATCATGCTGATAGGCAACCACTGCTCCCACGACACTTACCATGATCTGTCTGATTCAGCGACTTAATCAAAGGTAGGCATTTTGATGTCCACGCTACTACTTGTTCTTTAAAAATATCCTTGCTCTTCGAAGACCTGCTGTTTCGTTCCCAAAATGGCTCCATCCGAATGGCCATGGAAGATGCAGCTGCACCCGCCCAAAATTTGACGGAAATCGCCGGCTTGTGATGGTGAAACCAAGGGTGGGAAACCTCTCATGTGGATCTACCATCGGAGAAACAGATCTCGATTCAACGCCATCGGATGACCATTTCATAAGCAATAAAGTTGGTATACGTCAATATAGTTGGTGTCGATATGACTTGTTCATCATTCTCAATCTTCTTTGTATCGTCAAGCGATTGAGAAGGATGAATAAGTCCATACGGTTGATATATGTTGGTACAATCCCCACTATTTTCTTACGCCCGCATGTCAATTATCCCTTTTATCAGCCCCGGTGACCTCTGTTGGATCAACGTTCGAATACGAGTCGGCTCACACTGTTTGCGTCACTGAGCAAAGTCTGGTGAAAGCACGACTGCGCAATCAATGCCATCCTCTTGTACTTATGATTTCGGAATGAAAATAGATAGTGATGGTCAATGATGGATCATGGTGGTTCGGAATGGTTAGTATAAGTTCATAGTGGTTTATCCTGGTTAATTAATACTGGTTGCTTGATGGATAGCCATGGTTGCTTGATGGATAATGGTGTTCCATCACGGTAATATAATGATGGTCACTTGTGGCCAACAAAGATAGCATCCGAGAATAGCCTGCCAGTATACTGGTTGTTTGACGTGCATTGCCACACCACGCATACTCTCTCCCTATCCAAGTAAGCCCAAATGATACTCGGCAAACCACCGCTCTTGGCATGGTTCCAATCTTTCAAGTGATGCCAAGAGACCATCTTTGCGCTTACTTGACACCGCATTCATCGACGCACTTGGACATCACGCTATGTCCAGTGCAAGCCATCTATCTCGAGCCATCCAAATGTCGACAGCTAGGCACGGCAAATTGATGGACTTCCAATGATCCACCAAAGGCAAAGGGGTACCTATGGTCACCTGGCTATTTGACCTTGCACATGGCTTCTGATCTCAGCCTTTCGGAGGCATCACATCCTTAGTCCCGCTCAATCGAAGATTGACCCTCAAAAGCATATTGACATGACACGCATGGTTTTAGCAACGATTGATCTGTCAACAACAACTTGCTATCCTGGAAGTCGTCCATCCGAAGCGATGTTTGTTGTGAGCCACCGATCCGAACAACAACTTCTGGGCGTGTGAAGCTTCGCGTGGGTCACCAATCTGAGGGTGCGCCTCAAGTGAGCTGCCGACCTCGAGCAGAGCTGCTGTCATCACCTGCACAACAGCCATTGAGTTGGTTGGTTGAGAAGCCCTCCCCACTTTGTGATGAAACATCTTGAAGGGAGTTTCTTGGATGATGTAATTGTAATCATTATCTATCCCCACATAGAAACATCAGAAACTACTTGGTAGGATAGTGCAGGGATGAGTCTTTGTTCTGCCACGGTTTCCACATCCTCAGGATGGCAGAAACCTCCGGGGCAATTCCTTCGAGTAGTGGAACACCAATCGAAGACATCAACTAAAAATGGCTTGGATGTTTTCGGAACTACTAACATCAGTCAGCCATGGAGTTTTTTGCCCAAAGATATCCCATCCAGGATCTCCCACCATCATCAGTTGCTGGTTTAGCCGGATTTCTTCCATTCACATGAGTTTTTTTCCCCCCTTCCCAAAAATAATCGAAACGTTTAGCTCACCTGATGACGTCAACCTGCATCTTCTCTAAGGCTTAGTAGTAATGGGAGATCGCTGCTGATGAACCATCCAGTCCTTTGCAATAAATATGTGATTTACTGTCAAATGAGGGTGGTTTGGTACAAGCTGGATATCCGATGAGCTATAGCAAGTTAATCCTCATTGGCCATGATAGTTTATGATTGCCCGCCCCATATCAAGTATTAGGAATGATAGCGGCTATGAATGTTTACTAGTACAGGTTATGATTGCAGGTCAAGTGATGGTAAACAATTCACATCATTTAGTTTGATCATAAGCATTCACAAACTTAAAACATCTATATAATAACAACCATTACATGATGATAACCACTATAAATCGTCAAAAGCATTCATTACAAATCATGATAACCTTTACAAAACCTGACAACCATTCAAAATTGTCGTAATAAACGACAAACATGGGCGTTTCCCAAAATAGGGAACCCTCACAAGCATCTTTCACATTGACCATTCGTAGTAATGAACCGCCCATGACTTTGGGTTTCCAAATTTTGAGAAACACCTATATAGTAGTTGCTTAAACATAAGCTTAGTGATTATTCCCTATTAATCCCTCTTAACCATCATTGTTGAGAAGAATCCCTATCACAATATGTTTGTGGTTATAAGACCGTTGTTGTTGCTTGTTATCCCCTATCATTAATCATTGTGAACCATCACAAAAACCATATGATTTATTACTCCCATCAATGCAAACACCTATATCGTTTCCAAACCGTTGATCCACAATGTATATATAGATTATAGATAAACACCTATGATCCATCATGATGGTTACCCCCATATCACTACCTATCTGTTTATCCAACTGTTTCAGCATCCAAAGCCTCCACTACAGGCACGGTTCCGCGGTTTGCGGTGCAACTTTTCGCTCAGGGGGGCAGCGAATTGGCTCAGCTTCGGCGTGAGTACAACTAGCCAAAAAGAAATATGTATCTATGTCATTACAAGTCAAAATCTGGATTATTACAAGCACTTTAGTTACATGTGCAAAAACATGTAGATATGAATCCATACATGCACAAACCAACTTACGACTTCTGTCACTTCTGTGTGTGGCCTTTGTTCGGCATGTGTGCACCATATGGGCGCAGGTGCGCAATGGCAGCTTCTCACTTCCGAGTGGCAGCCTGGGGGCTGGAACTGGGGGCTCCGTGGAAACTCATGGGTACCAAAGGGTAACCATTGTTAACCACTAATGATTGATCATGATTCAGAGTTAGCACTCTTCTGGGTATCATTCATGAATGATACCCATGATCATTATCAATTAACCACCACTAGTGGTTAAAGCTCTTGATTATGCATTGTGAATTGCTTTTAGTCATGGGTACCATTGACCACGAAGGAATACACTCTGTTCATCTGCCTGCTGGTAATCAACTATAAATCCACAGCTTAATCAACCACAACTGGCCTTAATCAACCCAAACTCTATGGAATACACACTGTGAATTCTGAATCTGCAAAGTGGTCACCATAAATCCACAAGTATACCACTGGTGAAAACAGGTAATCAACCATATTTCCACAGGAACTCCACATGATTTAACTGGTAATCAACTCCAAATCGACAAGTTCATCAACCATCAATCCACATGAATTCCATTGTCAATCCACAAGTTCATCAACCACAACTGGCCAGTGCAATCAACTATGAATCCACATCAATCTCACCGTTGATCCACAAGTTCATCAACCATAATGATGGTCATGACTATTCAAGCGGGTAGTCACCCCATAAATCACCATAACTGGTAATCAACCCACAACTCCGCAAAGGTTCATCAACCCAGAAACTGGTAATCAACCAGTATTAATGAACCATCGACCCATAACTGGTTGCTGGTTTCAACCCCTATGAAAAGTATTAGTCAACCAGCCATGCATTCACGATTACTTTTGACTTTTGAGCTGGCTCCAAGTGAGACTTGGGGATACAAGTGGCCGATAATGTGCCCCAAGCATCAAATTCATTCATGATAGGTGAAAATAAAGATGTTTAAAATCACCAGTAGTTGTTTAACCACTATTCATGCTTAGTATCCCCTACTATTAACCACTAGTAAGCATGTTTAAAACCACCAACCAGCCAACTGGTCCTAACCCCACAGGTGGTGAGCCAAGGCGCTGCTGCGGTCCGTGCCCTCTGCGCCAGGCCCTTCCCTCGGCCCTTGCCACCGGGGCCATAGACGCCACGGCCACTGCCACGGCCCTGGTGAGCGCTTCGGTGGGTGAAGGGCCGTGAGGACGGGAGAAGTGGTGGTTTTATGTGGTTATTATGTGGTTTTATATGGTTTTTATGTGGTGACTATATATTATAAGGTTTCAAATATATATAGTATCAATTACTACTAGTGATCGTGGTTTATAGGCTCACTACTAGTGGTTATTAGCTGGATGATATGGTTTTATGTGGTTATTGATGGTGGTTTGTAGGGGATTATGATGGTTGATCATAGGGAAAACTGGATGATAAGCAGTATGTGGTTCTTATAAGGTTTCTCCAGTTGGATATGGGTACTACTAGTGGTTGTTAACTGGATGATAAGCAGTTACCACTAGTAGTGGAGAACTGGTTATTAACTGGATGGACAGCAGATTATATGGTTATCAATTGTGGTTTATAGAGGATTATGATGGTTAAAAGATACTATCAACTATAAATTTTGCTGGATTCATAAGCATATAACTAGTTAATAGTGGTTGAAAGGGGAATGGTTAATAACCGTTATTCATAGGCGTGTATTCCGATGGAATAAGTGGTGGTTTGTAGGCTTATTGAAATGGATATATAATTTCGTCTATAAGTGGTTGAAAGGGGATGACAATGGCTAATAGGGGATAACTCCAACAACAAGCTTGTGGTGAAACAACTACGATTGTTGGTGGTTTCTTAAGCCAGTGACTGGAAAACCCAAAGTTATGATTTGTTTATTGCCATTCATCATTAGTGGATGATAAGTGGGGGGTTCCCTATGGCTTGAGAAACCACCACTTTGTAGAAAAGGGGTCACAATTGGATACAGCTAGCTGTCACAACCAACTGATCCTGCAACCCGAGTTGTTCGAGAGGGCACTCGCACCTAGCAATCAAAACGGTACGTGCAGTCATAAAAAAATCCTCTATTGTGGACTTCTGAGGTTTTCCGAGTGCTCCCTTGCCACCAAAATGAAGTCCATACACCTTTAGTCGTGGATTTAATCATAAACTTACCTGCCTGAGCAGTCTCGCTTTCATTGATACATCACCCCATGCTGGTGAGTGACTAGGAAATCCCATACTGGATTAATCCCGAGCGAAGAAGTTCGTTTTTGAATTGTTTTCGATGTATATAATTCAAAACTTAGCAATGGAAGTGCGCCATGCTAGTTGTACCGTACCACGTCACCACGACGTCACCCCACTCCGTCGCCTTCTTCTTGAACATCGGCGCATGTCGCAACATGTCCGGCAGGATGAAATATCGGATCTGGGACCCCCGAAGATACACCTGGAGCTCCCGAGTTGACGGACATGGATGTGCAAGCAGGAAGTCCAGGGTGCTGCAGATTGAAGTGAATATACTGCAAATGCTATACATATAGAGATCGTATATATATATATATATACATAGATGAATAGACAATATACATATATGTATATATATGCATGCATATCCATGTTACATAGATAGAAAAAATACAGAGCGAGAGAGATACATATGAAGTGGATATGTGCATATGATTGTATACAAGGTGGGCCCCTAAGCAGCTACAAGTTGGATTATAACTAGGGTAACTACCAGTTATAATGGATATAACTAGAGTTAAGTGGCCTTATAAACCAAGTTATATAACTAGGGGGGCCACCTTGTATGTGCATTCATGTAGAATAAAGATACAATATAATACATTTATGTGTGTGTGTGTGTGTGGGGGGGGGTGCATGTGTGGAGGTCTGACACATGAGCCGCAATGATGATGCAGCATGCAGCCTGACCATGCCTGATCAACCAGCTACGGTACGCCGCCAAGCAAGGGCTTTGAATTCACTGATCACCAAGGGAGTTCCCTTGGCCAACACAGCTGTAGCTGACAACATCCAACATAAATGTCAAAACTATTTGCCCAACTATCTCGTGTAGTGTAAGAAGTATCATCCGCTCGTGGTTTCCTTCATATTGTTATGTACCACACTCCGGTGATCTAACGTAGCAATGGAAAATCACCATATTTTGTAGAGAAACCCTGGGAAACCATCAATAATTGGTGATGTTCCATTGCTATGTTAGATCACCAGAGGGTATCATTGATTATCCTAAACCATCCCAAAAGTCAGGAATCAGCAGTCTCAAAACCTAGATCAGCTTTGAGCGCTGGAATTGCCACGCGGCCAGGTTAGTTTGCCAGAGGATATCTGCATATATCTGCTACCATTGTACGGTCTCATCACATGGTTGTCCACTTCAATGGCGGTACAGTAATCAGTGATGGTTGATGATAATGTGTCTTGATGGTTATGTGCGGATGTCTGATTGATGGCTAATTAATGGCCAGCTGATGGCTGGTTGATGGTTGGTTGACAGTTAGTTCATGGTCAATGTTGATGGCTTACAATGGCTCAGTGTGGCGAGTTGAGGATTACGATTCTTGGATATTAGTCACTGATTCTGGAGTCAAAAGAACTGTCAATGCTGCTCAAGGATGCGGCTGTGTCAAAGGATGATGCTGAAGCGAGGCAAGTCTTCACAAAATGGATCATGACCTCTTGCTCGTTCTACACCAAGCAACACTTACATGGCCCACCTTTGAAGTGGTGCCCTGGGTTATGGTAGGTACAATCATCATAATTCCAGTGTCCCAGGATATCCAAAGAGCTTGGATTCACAATAGTTCCCAGGATTGCATGGCCAAGTAGTCAACTACTACTGACCTTAATCATGACTGTGAATTATCAAATAGTATGACTTGACCACTAAATGACCTAAATGGATTGTTACTAATAACCACCGTGTGATTGACAACCACTATTGATAACCATATGATAACCACTTATCATAAATAGTTAAAGTCCATTCCATCAGCCAGAATGGTTCTTGAGAATCGCGGAACAATCGATCAACCAGCTTACCTTTTCACAGCTCAAATAGGTCCTCCCCAAGCATCCCAAACTATGATTGTTTTCTTAATATGGGAACTCATCAGCCCATCGGTTATGCCGGTACTTCTTTTGTCAACAACCCCGTCCTATTTGCTTTGCTTGCTCTGCTGATTCAGCATTACTGCGCATGATCCACACCTATTTCTCGAAGATTAATCAAATAAACCCCTCGTGTTTGATGGCGAACACACAAGCTATTTGTGGATGAAATTGTGGTGGTTTGTGAATATAGATCTACCCGTATCAGCCCGTATCAGCCATCCGTAGCCATTACCTTTGACAACCATTACATTGTCAACCTCACATTGAAAAAGATCCTCAACTATTCACCACTGTTAGCCATCATCGGACAATAGATCAACAACCATCATTTAGTATCATTAACCATGCATTGAGTAGACATCAATCGACCATCACCAAGCCTAATTAACCATCACCCATTATTACGTATATGAATATGTGTATACATATATATGCAAACTATTTATTTGCCATCGATTAACCATCGTCAATCCTAATTAACCGCTATCGACCATCAATTCACTTTAAGCTAACCATCAACTGACAATGAGCCAACTGTAGAACAACCATCACCAAACCATCAATGAAGCACACATAAACCTATCATTTACCAGTTGTAGATCATTCACATGGTGAATAATAACCACTAGTTAACCACTACGGAACCTCTATAGTGTTAACCACTAGCTATACAATTACTCTCAGATCTCTCAGTCAACCTAATTTACCCCGACTGAATCTAGTAGTTAACCTAATTAACCCCGACTGAAGCCCTAGTGAACCCCTAGTCAACCCCTCGTGAACCCCTCGTTCCCCCATCACCGACCCATCCTTACCACCGCCGCGCATAAGCGTCGCCGCCCCCGGTACCTGCTCCAAGTTCGTCACCTTGCCGTCACGGCCCGTGACGGTCACACCTTCCAACATGGCGTTCATGTTGTCCTGGCGCATGGGGGAGCAAGCATGGTTAGTAATGGCTGGTTAAGGATGGCTAGTGATGGTTAGTGATGGCCAGTGATGGCCAGTGATGGCCAGTGATGGTTAGTGATGGCTTGTGATGGTTTGTGATGGCTAAGTGATAGCTAGTGATGGCTAGTGATGGCTAGTGATGGCTAGTGATGGCTAGTGATAGCTAGTGATGGCTAGTGTAGCGAAAAGTGATGGTTAGTGATGGTTAGTGAGGGTTAGTGGCTAGTCAAGTGATGGCTAGAGATGGTTAGTGGCTAGTTAAGTGATGGCTAGAGATGGTTAATGGCTAGTTAAGTCATGGCATTTGTAGTAGTGACACTTGATCACTGATGGTTGATGATTGTGGGCGACAAGTGATGGTCAAGAATGAATGATGGCTACTGTTGATTGGCGATGCTTGAGATGACGTCAAACACTGATGTCCAATATCCAAGAATAGGGAAAGTGAATATGCTAAAACCACGTCTCTGCATATCGTGTATATACATATTTGTACATATATATATGTAGTTATATAAATATATAATTATATAAATATATGTATCCATATCCAGTCTTCAAACGTTCACTAGGGCACAAGGGTTTGCCCCACAAACACGTGTCAAACACTGACGCCAGAAAGAAAAAGAAACAGCTGCTAGTAAAACATAGAATCCCAAAATGCTTGTATTCCAAAGCCGCAAAACCATCTATACAACTTATACTTCCGTTGAGACTTTATGTTTGAATATCCGGATGTATCCTGGATCAATCATGTAAGGATTTCTTGCCTTGCTGGTAAACATCAGGCACATAGTGCTCCAATCATCTTCAAATGCTCACAGAGATATAGCTTGATATAGCTTCATGCCATACGATTACAACCCTCCTGTTCTTCGCGGTTACTGCCCATGGGCTCTTGCTGCTCTCCTACCAGTCAGTGACGGATTATCCCCCTGAGCCAGACGAAATGCTGACTTCTGTGTGAGACACCTGTCACCGTGGTTCATACCTCAAGTCCCCTCTTAGGAGATGAGATTGAATAGTCACTTGTTAGCTGCTAGCAATGCCAAATCAACACCCTATGTGGACCAGATTTGTTTGAACCGTTGGATCACCAGCAAATGATAACCCTCAGTGTTTGCTAGGCAAAAAAAATGCTAATACTATCAAGTAGCCATGGTTCAAATGCTTGGACTGGTCATGTCACAGCAGTCTGGTCGACAGAATATCACCAAAAGAAATTACCACTTTATACATGTGCCTGGGCATGCATGGATGTTTTTCTTGCATGTACATATACAATTGTCCATATACACATGGATGTCGGGACATGTGAATCTCCGCCAATCTCCATAGATACACATGTACATAACTGCATATATATATATACATATATGTATCAAGACACATGCATGCGAAGCTCTCTGTGCATGCATGGATGGATGTTGTGATGTTCTCCTTGCAATTTGCGTCGAAGATCATTAAAAATATCAAGTCATAATTTCGTTTGGTGGAAAATGTTTGATCGTTCGTCCAATTATCATTTTCGTCCTTCCCAAAACTATGTGTATATATATATGTGTACATATCAACCTATTGGACGCTCCATGGTCCTCCCGGAACCGGTCCTCACAGTTCATCAAGTGGCCTCGGTACATCTCTCCAGTCTTCAGCTCGCCTCAGGCGCGGCGCGCGTCGAAGTCAGGCTCCATGCAAAACAACAGCCACAAAGAACTAGCCACCAACAAAACAAGAAGAAGAAAAGGTGGCCTAGTATGATTATTATCCATATAAAAAGATGTATAACAAGAGAAAAGGAAGAAGAAGAGGAATAACGACAGCAAGCACCACAAACAACGACGACAACAACAACAACCACGACCAGAAGGAATAGCCTCCAACCAACCCACAACAATCATTAGGAAACCACGAACATAACGACAAAGGCGATGATGAACCGAACAGCCGATCGACCAACCAGCCAGCCAAGCCCAGCAACGCGCTGTTCCGAGTCAGCTTCCTCGTGAGTTGAACGCTGGTAATGATTGATTCATACTACAGAAAGTAAGAACGGATACGAATCCATTATTACCAGTTTCCACTGATTGGCATTATATCATGTACTAAAGCATATCATGAAAAAAAGTAATACATCTATCTATCTCTCTCTCTATATATATATATATACAGTCTATCTGTATGAAATTATGGCATATTATGGTTCAGGCCATGGGAATTATCACACCAGGATTCCAAGATCGAGCTACTTCCAGGTGGCGCCATCGCTGAGGATTCATGGGGTCCCCGGTGCACCCGGGCCGATGGTCTGCTTGCTATGGTGACATTTCCCTGTGATTTGTGACGCAAAATCCCCAAATCTCATCATCAACAGGCCAGGAACCACAACGTCTCGGTCGGTTTTTCAAGCTTGGGCACTCCAAATGAGCGCTACCGAATCACTCCCAACCATCAAAATAACCCACCTTTGTACAGTAGTATGAATACATCGGAGACATGGGTATGTCCAAGGGTGTTGTCGGCACCAACTCATCAATCTTGAGGCCAGTCCAATCACAATCGCTACTAGTGCTTGATGAAATCTATAACCCGGTACGCTTGCCTGCTCAGATTGACCAAACTATGGAGTCTGGCTGTTGGGATATGGGTGTTTCTTAAAACAAAACCCAAATCATTCAATATTAATCATTGATCGTATTAAACCAACCGTTTTGGGGGTTCCCCATTATAAGAAACGACCACATGAACTACTACAGTATCCCTGTTTGGCATGTTTGGTCACAAAATACAACTGACCCCCCAGCTCGCCAGAAACATCTGATCCTCATGGCCTCGTGATCACCTGGGTCAGTCTGAGGTTCCCCACACGTGACCGTGTGGCCAATGCCCTCGTGGAGCAGCTTCACCGGGATCCCCAGACCTGCCTTAGGGGCTGCAAAGCTCAGGGGGTCGCCCTGAAATGACCAAAGTGTGTGGTAAAACCATGGGTTTTTGTTGGGGGAGACAGTGAATTGACAGTTGATTATGGTTAATCAATGGTCAGTTATGGTTAATCAATGGTTAGTTATGGTTGATCAATGGTTGGTTCTGGTTCATTCATGGTTGGTTGTGGTTAATGAATGGTTGGTTCTGGTTGATCAATGGTTGGTTTATGGTTCATGATTGTTAAGGATTGTTAAGACCCTGTGGTTGAGACACTTGAGACCGACTTGAGGATGATTGATACGATATGCTCACGAAAGAATGAAGCATAAATGGCTCGTGGTTTGCCCCTATGGCTGGTGAATCTTCATCATCTCCACAAGAAAGGCCCCCGGAGGAAAGAACTCACTGGGAACTTCAAGCATATCGATGCGCCGCTCTGATAATTTGCTGGCTCCAAAATTCAAGGCATTAAATGAATCACCTATGTATATGGGCGCTTCTTAAGATAAGGAACCCCATGAGATAGTTGGTTTATTACTATAAATGACTATTGATGTATGATTGAGAGGTACCCCTATTCTGAGAAACAGCCATATGATGCGGAAAAAATATGTTCTAGCCAACTAATTATATTTGATTCTCGGAGGGTGAGAAATTGCCAACCATCAACCAACGGCCAACCGTTGACCAACTAACATAGTCAACTATGTTTCATCCTTTGTAACTTGTTAATCACTAGTCAACCTGTAATCAGCTGGTATCAACCAATCATCAAGCATGACCGACCAATGATCAATGTTAGTAAACATCATTAGCCATCAAGCATGATGTTTAACCATGAAGCATCAGTCAACCATAGCTCGCCAAACTCTTCCACAACAGAATGGTGGCTCCTCAAAAGAGGGGTAAACCCCAAATCACCCGATATTACAGTAATCATCTATTATATTCATTTATAGTAATAAACTGGTCATAACTTTTGGGGTTTCCAAACTGGCTTGAGAAACCCCCAATCAACAATCATTAACCTGTACCCCTATCATTAACCATTGTTTTCCTCATTATTGGTTGGTTCTTATCCCCCATGATTGGTTGGTTAATATTGACTTTAGCCATCTAACCTCATGCGTGTTGCTCACTATCAACCTGCTCAACCATCAATTCCCGCCCCAACTCCGCGACTTCACGGTCCAGACACCATCACTGCGTCCTCTCCCAGACGCACCAGGATTGAGCCAAAACGCGCTGAGAGGCGTGCCAGTGGTGCGAAGCTTCACTATGTCGGAGAGTTGTTGTTAGTTATGAGAATACTATAGTATATTCTCCAATTGTTGAATATCACCGACAAGAGTTACAACAAGAGTAATCAAAATCAATAACTATCCGATATAGCATAGCGGGTCATAAATAACTATGTAATTAATCAAAATCAAAACCATCTATTTACAAAGAACAGTGTCCCGTTTAGACTATTTGCAGGGATGATACAAATAACGGCTACCAAGTGACGCCTTACTAGCCAAAGTGATCACCAACTTGCTGAAAGTGGTTTGTCCATTAATGGTGCTAACCCCATCGTTGATGATTTGACCTATGCCCGGATTTTCTCCCCAAAGCTACCTGGAAGGACAAGCAGCGGCCATACAACCAGTGGCTGGAACAAGCTGGGCACCACCAGGAGTTGAAGCTTGGAGCGAGGCAGTTGGTAATTCAAAGTGGAGAAGACCAGTGTCACATCAATCAACCGGAATTTGCTCGTCGTTATCATTTGAATTAGTCAACCATGAATCAGTCAACCATGAATTAACCATTTGTGAATTAATGATTTGTTCATTAACCATATCCGACCATGAATTGACCATATTCAACAATATGGTGGTTTCTCAACCCATAGGAGGCCAAAAAATGGTTGCTTTATCATTACAAATGACAATTAATGGATGATTTGGGGGTACCTCTATTTTGAGAAACTACCATATCAACCATTCAGTCAACCATGCATTGACTGTTAACGATGAAGCAACCACTATCAACCAGTAATCAACCAGCAGTCAATCCAATGAATTTCTCGGGGACTACAAGTCCCTCAGCTCAAGCTGTCGTGGTGAGCCAATAGTGAAACTTGGACAGGTAGCAGGTAGCGTTCGTCGATGTGTGAAAAAAACTTAGCCACTAAAACAGACTCCTAGAAACTAACAATGTTTAAATGATGAAAGGATATCATCAGATAACTCCCGAGATTAGTTATTTTGTATGACTAAAACATGTTGCAGTTCGGAAGGTCTAAATCACTACCTAATCACCTCGCTCATCTCAGGAACCCATGATTATATGGCAGTGGGTCAGTTCACCCTTAGTCCCCCTGGTTGCCCTATCATTAACCATGGTTTCCCTTATCATTGGTTGGCTATTACCTCATTATTAGTTGGTTCATCTTGACCCAGCTCGCCACATAGTTGGTAGATATCCCATATAATTCTTAGTTATCATCCCTTCTCATTAACCATTAGCCAGCTATTATTGGTTGGTTAACTGCTTGAACCATGGCCATATAGTCGGTATATCCCCTAGTATTGTTGCTTATCATCCCCTATTATTAACCATTACACAGCTAGTTAACCGTTGTTGGCTGGTTAATACTGACCCAGCTCGCCATATCCACAGAAAGCGCGAGTTGCAACTCATCACCGCACCTGCGCTACTGAGCCGCTGATCGAAGGCTGAGCCATGGAGCGATCATAGGATTTGGCACGGCCAACGAGGCGAACTTGAAGCTATGAACCATAGGATCTATTGGCTATGAACCATAGAATCTATGTGAATTCATAGGATCTATTGGCTATGAACCATAGGACTTCTTGGCTGCCAACCAAAACAAGTTCGCCATAATTCTATTATGAACCATAGGAGTTAGCAAATCCTGTTCATAATTCTGGAGTATGAACCATAGAATCTATAACCAAAACAACATACTCCAGAATTATGAACACGATTATGAGTAACAGGAGAAAGAACTCTGCTACTGGCTCTTGTTTATAACAGTTTTATAGTAGTTCAAAATGGTCAGTATTATTACAATATTACACAGGATTTACTAACAAGCATCAACAAGTATTAACGAGTCTGTAGTGCAATTAATTTAGAAGGTAAACCATTTGGGAATCCCTGGTATCCCTAGTATCTTCACTATACTTTCACAAAAAGGTAGTATATACATTGTATTATCAACAAAACCTGAGCTGATTATCATCGCTGCCACTCCAAACATACCATGCCTCATGGCACGCTGTGACTCAGTGCATCTGCGCGCAAAGTTCCTAGATTGTCCTAGATACGCATCAAGATACATATGGGGCCTCACGTCTATTTCGAAGAAATGATTAGCATTCTATGGTTTCGCACGGTTTTGCCTGGCGTCCTTACATTCATCTGGTTCGGTGGATGGATTAACCAATCATCCCATGATATCGCAAGGATGGTTTTGTTCACCATGCTTTGCCATGGCGTCCTTACGTTGATCTGGTTCGGTGGATGGCTTAACCAATCATCCCATGATATCGCAAGGATGGTTTTGTTCACCATGCGAAACCACCAGGCAGTCAATGCCGGAGTGGCACAGTTGGCTTGGGTCCCATATTTTTTTTGGGAATTTTTCCGTTTTTTTTTGGAATTTTTTTCCGTTTTCCAAGCAGGGTAGCAAGCAAGCAAGCAAGCAAGCAAGCAAGCAAGCAAGCAAGCAAGCAAGCAAGCAAGCAAGCAAGCAAGCAAGAAAGCAAGCAA
>VSDK01022000.1:340589-394301 GCA_009767595.1 Symbiodinium kawagutii
GCGAGAGCCGGTCGCATATGTCGAGTTTATGCGGACTGAGCTGCAGCGTGGTCCTGATGTTGGGAAAGTTGAAGAACTCATCAATGCACACATGGTGTCTGCAGGAATCACCGTTGGCGGGGTAAATGTAGAAATCAAAGCCTCAGAGCGAAAAAGGAAGAAGGGCCCGTGGTATCAGCTCCGTTGCTTCACTTGCAACCCGCAGACGTGCACTTGGGCCGGTAAGGCGGAATACGACGGAGCCATGAAAGTCTTCAGCGCGTCAGAAATCAGTGGGCGGTGCCATGGGGATTTGAAAGTTCGGAAGAAAGCCAGTGGAAGAAAACAGCGCAGCGCCAGCGTGGCAATGCCCGTCCAAGAAGAGATTGCATATGCAAGGGGCGTGCGGCAAGATGAGTTCCAAAAGTTTGTAGTGGAACACTTCGCTGGAAAGCCTGTCCCGGAGTCGTTGCGGATTGTCTGCAAGCCACGGCCGCAAGCGAAGCGTGCGCTGGTGGCAGTTTTTTTTTGCAGGACCCATGTGAATTGCAGGTGGCATGGCGTGGCCCATTTGGTGACCGGGAAGGATGGAGTCACAGTCGTGCGTTTACGATACATGCAGCCCAGCGACCACGAGAAAGAGGAGCGGGTTCTCTATGGCACACTCACGTGGAGACAACGCCAGGTCGTAGTTCGAAGCCGCAACGTGGGCCTCAAGCATGTCGAGCGGGAATTGAAACGCTTGCGCCGAGACGGTGCCAATGGTCCCGAAGAAGTAACGCCTCCACGGCCAGAACAATTGAATTTGTTTCTGCACCGTTTTCGGCAAAAATTGCGGCAGCCACGCTTTGGCCATGAGCCGCGGCAATCTGTGCTCGATGCCACAGCTTTCCAATATTGCGTTGACTGTGCGAACGCAAGCCTCGGTGGACAGACGACTGTGGAATTGGGAGACCCTCGAATCACCTTGACTGATGAGTCTTTGCGAGCTGCGAACGCTGTGTTTGAAGAAGCTGAGGTGACGATTCCTCTGATTTCGCCGGCTTTGATTGCGACTGTGTTGACGCTATTGCCTCAGCCCTGGCATGTGGAGCTGTCATTGGATGGTACTTTCAGGCTTGTCCTGGCATCCGACCATGTTGTCATCAACGTGGGGGCCAATGTGAAGCACTGGGCGGAAAACCAGTTTCGAACCCGCTACATTCCCCTTGGTTTTGCGATTGCGCACGTTGAAGCGGAAGGGAGTTACAGCCGGTTGACGGAGGCCATCTTTGATGTAGCTGCAAAAGTCACAGCGCAAGATGGTGTCTCGTTTCGCCCAGGGCATGTTGGCCAGTGGCATGGGGACCTGCACCGAGGACTAGAGAATGCGCGGCGTAGAGTATGCCCAGGCAGTGTCCGCGTGTCGGACTGGGCGCATTGCTGCGGGGCGACCAGTGATGGGCCAGCAGGGTTTGCTGGCATCATTGCAAAGCATTTACCTGACGATGATGTTTTGGCTCGTCGAATCCATGCATGGTTCCGGCTCCTGCGCTTTGCGCCTCGGTTTGCCTTTCATATATTGGCTCAGGCGCTATTCCTTGAGATGCCGCTTGCCTTGCGCAGTGCACTCGAAAGAGAATATTTTGAGTCTATTGGCGGCATCTGGAGCGCGCATTGGCGAGCTGGACCGGACCGTGTTGCGCCCGGGTCGGCGACAGGGTCTGCGGCGCAAGAGAGCTGGCACTCGAAGACTTTGAAGCAGCTGCTGCGATACAAGAGATCGCCCCAAGACTTGACAACTGCGTTGGAGAGTGAAATTGTTGAACCGCTGCTCCGAGAATTACGAGACATGGAACGGAACAATGAAATTTTCGGCGATTGGCCAGGTATTGGGCAGCATCTGGACCAGCAGCTGTTGAAAGGGGATGCGTTCATGACGCGGGAGGGCCGTACCCCAGCCGTGGCCCTGTGGCAATGGGGAATCCATCAAGTCTTTAAGGACAGCGATGGCAACACGCACGTGCTGGTACCTGTCTCAAAACTCGCGCCTGAACCTTCGATGCAAGGAAGCAAGCGTCGACAACGGAGGCGCTACACTCTTCGAGCCCTAGCGCGCCTCCCGGACGGAGCCGCAGCTGCGATGGCGCAAGTAGTGCTTGCTCGGAGCGTGGAAGAAGCAAGTGAAGGGATGCGACGGTTGGAGATGCTGGACAGTGAAGGAAGTGTCGTGTGGCAGAAAGCGCACGCTTTGCTTTCAAACTGGAGGCACGTTGTTTTAGGTCCTGCAGCGTCAGCGCTTTGGCAAACACACGGGAAACGTCCCGGCGACGAAAACTATCATTCTCGGAGTGTTTGTTTCTTTTGCCCGCAGGCCGGCAAGCACGGTCCGTGCGAGCACGCGTACATGAGCTTGGTAGAGACCGGCCACATTTCCACAGCGCGCTGCGCTGGAGGGAGCCGTGGACCTGGAAGACCAAAGAGTCGATCCGCGGCCGGCGCTGGTTTATTTCCTGGTCCGGCGATGGTTAGGGAGTCGGGGCCACCGCGCGAAGAAACCAGGAAAACACATGATCCACTTGACGATCCTTTGTCCCAATTATTGAGCCGCGCAGGTCTACAGAGCTTTGTGCCCCAGGTCCGGCAAGCCGGTGGCAGTGTAGAAATTCTTGAAACCATGACGCTGACAGACATGCATTCATTCTTCGGTATGTCTTTGCCGCAGGCGCACCGTCTGAAGCGGCTCCTGGTCGGCTCTACATCTTCTTCGTCGTCTGGTCCGCCAGCGAACATGCTTCTTCCTGAGGCAGGCGTGCAGATTGCGGACCCCGCAGCACAGACACCTCGCCCAGCAATTCCACCGCAAATAGCGTCTGCGCCAGCGGAACAGCCGACAGAACAGGCGCAGGTTCCGGCGCAAACGGCGCCTGTCCATGCCCCGCAAGACGACGCTCCTGCGTTGCAGGTTCAGCCAGCAGTGCAGCAGAGGGCTGCCAGGCAAGCACGTCGAAGCCGAAGTCCTGCCTACTTTAGAGGCTTGCGACAAGTGTATGGCGATCGGCCGCAAGGTTGAAGACGACCCAAAGTGGCGGACGAGCGTGAACCTGTTTCATCCTGCGGACGAAAAGTAGCGCCTGGACGGGGCTGTACATGAAGTAGTGTCCAATGTGCAAGTGGATGTTGTTGATGCGTGACACCCGTTGCAAGGTGAATTATAGGGTTGCGCAGGACCAATCAGAATGGGAAGTGGGAAGTTCGTTGGTATTAGAACAATCTCTTTGTTTCAGGCACCGAATGATCCTGCAAATTTCAGGGCGGGATAGGTTTCGTAATTGATATATGTCCAACCCAATCCGAAACAAATTAGCATCTTCAAACAGCAAGAGGAAATATACCCATGCCCTCGTCCCTTAGTCCTTGAGTCCCTTGGTCCTGTGGTTAGTCCTCTAGTCCTCGGCTCCCTTGGTCCTGTGTTCTTTTAGTCTTTTGGACCCTGCAATGGTAGGGTGAATTTGGAATTCATTGGAAACCGCTATGCATGAGGGATCCCTTAAATGGCATCTTTGCATCTCTTGCCTCGACCCAGCCAATCAAATATCGACGCTGAGTGGAGGCCTGATCAACCTTCGTTTGTCGTGACCTTGACCTGTACAATTCATGCAGAGGAGGGACTTGAAGAATATATGGCGTGAATCATACCCATAAACGCATTGTATAGAACTGCTTCAGATATGGCAGGCCTGGGTGAAATATCATATCACATGGGCTAGCGTAAGTATATACTGATGACATTTTGGTTCAAGGAACCTTGATCCAAAAAGGCATCTAGTTTTTCTTTCCCAACCTTGACCCGCCCTGTTATGAGGCCCTCTGTGGGGTTACCCCATAACTCGAATTTTGTTGAACTCCACGCTGTGGATGGGGTCTTGCGTGCTAGGCATGATCATATATCAGGGAGGTCCCTACTCACATTGATGTCGGTTGGGTTGGATCGACCTAATGTGATGGTTGCGCAGGATATTGCGTGGGACCCTTGGTAAAGATGTTTATTAAGTTGATAAATGCAACCCAACGTATGAACCCAGAGCGGCACTCTGGCTCAGCGCCATGCGAGTCCAGGAGGAGGAAGAAGACTAGCGCTGCTGTCTAATTTCTATGTTACCCAGAATGATCATGTAGTTATGGTTCCGTCTGCCCAGCACGGTCAAGGGATCTTCGGAACACCTCATGCGCACCCTATACGTCATTGTTCCTAAATTCATGGTTCAAGATAAAAAGGCCGCTGCTGTCACCTTTAGTGCAGCTACGGCTTTGCTTACTGTTGTTGTCTTTTGGTTCTTTGGGGTGGTTGCCTTGTTGTTCAAATAAAACAAACAATGACTCCACCATTTCCAGTTATGATTTTCAGCTGGTCCGTACAGATCTGTAGGTTTTGAGCGGGCTTGGAACGCATGATTTGTACAGTATACGCCCTCAAAATATAGGGTTGTGTCTACCTGTTGAAAATGGTTTCCTCAATAGGCTTCTGCGCCCAAACCACGGAAATTTTTGAAGTAAAGCCGACTGGAACCAAAAATGGCGCTATAGCCTGTCTCGCCAAAACCAGCCAAGCTCGATGGACCCTCGTCCTAGCGGCGTGCATAACGTGAGGCAATGCGGCGGCGTCACTCAAAAGCACAAGATTTGAGCTCCTCACTTTTCGAAACCGCAGCCGTTGGCCACGCCATGCCATGTGAGTTTCTACGAGTGACGGCGGGTGCGCCCCGGCAGTCGCAAGGGATGTGTTGGTTGAAGCCAGTCCTGGTGGCCGCCAATAATGGGAATGTATAAGTACATGCAATATGTTGTATATACATATTGAATGTCTTGGTGGAAAGTGCGAAGGCATGCTACAGCCCATGCCCTTCCAGATGCATTGGGAGGCTTCCTTAATTTGGAAGGTCGTCATTTATTGCCGGCCTAGTATGGGGTATTTATGTGAATGTGTCGCGCTTGACTTCGTGCTTCGTTCGGACAGGTACGTGGCGCTGTCTCCGCAGAACCTACGCAGGCCCCTGGGCCCAAGAAAATTAGAGTTCAAAGTCCATTTGCCCCTGAACAATTTAATGCACAGGTCCGCGCCAGCATCGACTGTAACATTGTGGCTATGGGGTTCAAGTATCATTGTTGCTTCGTATCACTCTGGAGCAGCTCTTGGACATTCCTGAGGATGCACCCGGGAGATTGATTCAAGCTAGCGGTTGCTACTAACTGCTGATGGCGATGTTTATTTTTCGCATATCGGAAAACAAAGATTCTAAATGTTTCCAAAATGAAATTCCCCCAAGAACAACGTTGTCGAAATCGGATAACTGCGGCTAAAGTATCTGGCTGCCGCGTGCGCTGTGGTGACTTTATTGCGCTTTTGCGCGGGCCGTGCGTGCCACAGGAACAGCAGTTCTCCACTGCTCGACAAGGCACGTTGCCCTGGTAGATTTGATCGGGGCACCAATCTTGCTCAGACATGCACACCTAGTTTGATGAGTTCACGCTTCTCACATTGCTCTTCCAATGTGGCAACGGCCGTCCCCAAGGCCTTCGCAGACCTAGCTCATCAGTTAGTGGGCAAGGTGTGGATCAGTTTTTTTTCAACTGCCATTGAATGAAGACATTGTTCTAGATCAATTTAGAACCGGGCTTGAACACCCTTTTCCTTTCGAAGCTGTTTTCATTCTCGTTGGTTTCGCGCAAACTTGCATTAAACTCCTGGGCCATGTCCGTAAGTTGAGAGGCGTCAGAGGAGACCTGCAGCAAAGCGCCCAAATTTCAGAAACTCGTGTTCAAGCTAGGATACCCATAATGTTTCGAAGTTTCTTTTATAGTAAACATTCAGCATACATGTGCAAAGGCATGAGTACTCCAGATCTAGGCCAAAGATATTTCATGTTAAATGAATTTATTAATGTTCATGTCTTCTCTGAAGTATTGACCTGCTGAGCACCTTTCTCTTGATCAGACACATCACCCTCTCCATCCGGAACGTCACGTAGAGTTTGAAGTCGGTCAAAGTTGCATCGTCCTCGTCGACCTGACGCACAGGTGAGTGAGAAGACACTGCAACAGAAGGACTGGAGAACTGGTGCCAGTGCAAGTTGGGAGCCTCAGCTTCGCGTTGATTCCTGCGCTCATCACCTTCCTCATGGTCGGCGTAGTAGCGCTTCAACGCCTTGTTGTATCTGTCATGTTTGGTTTGTAGCTAATCAGGGATTTGGTCTCCAATAATAGCAATGGTCTTAGCAACCAACGCATTTTAGCAGAATGAAATCTTACAATCTAGTTGGTGCACATCTTCCAATTCCATCCCCGTGTGCATTTTTGACCTAAAATGATAGGACCTGAGTCAAGGTCTGGAGCAAAATTTTAGAACAAACAAAGAGAACAAGGTTTTTTGTCCTTCATTTTAGATTGACTGGATCAAGTAAACCCATAATGTGCCAAGCCTGTTGGAATCTATGAATTTCCAATGGACATTTTAGAGTGAGGTCACGTTGAGTTTTTTTTCAATTTTCGAACAAACCCAATCTCATTTTAGAACACTTGATTCGAGTCCGTGTGCCAGGTTGATCAACTCAAACCAGTATACATATTGATTTCCAATTTTCATTTTAGAGCGGTCCAAGCTTGGGAGGGCCAGAGGGGTGTGTACCTCATTTTAGGCAACGTTTTCAAGACATTTTAGAGCGTTCCTGCCTGTGAATCTTTTCAAGACTATCTAAAAAGGGGGGCACTACTCCACCTTGGTAATTGGAACCGGGATCCAATTCCAACATCAGTGCTGCTCGAGAAACTTGGTCCGTCGAACCACATTGCCTGGCTTCTCACAGTGCTGCGCAGTGCTCTTGCTGTATGGCTTTGGTTGCTCTGCTTGAGTGTTTCAGTCAAAAGAAGTTGAACATCATTATCGTCAGTAGTGAATGTAATGTTGCATCAAGTCGGTGCGAAGAATGATATCTCCATCATTCACCATATTTCACAGACACCGGGATTTTGACAGTCATTTTTACCTTTCAGGGGCCCAGATTAATTGCTCAATGTTCGATTTTGGGGCCCCCATCAATCCCAACCATAACACTGAAATTCTGTGCTTTGAGCATCGTTAAAGATGTTTGATTCTGGCAAGGGACGGAATCCAGGTCAACACCCTGGACATGGCTTCTGTAGTGAACCATCCTGTTTTCTTGCGCTTGCCCAAGCGATTGAGCTTTATCAAGGTCTTAGTTACCCGAGTGAGGAACAGGACCTCGGCAAACAGTGTAGATGTTAACCTGGTCCCTGGAAATCCGCATTGAAAGCGGCGCAAAGAATCACATCGGATTTTGGTGCACCTTCCAAAAACAAACCCCAATAGTATAAATTTGTATGATATAGAGTGATAAAACAAACAGTAACGTAAAACGTGTTTCAAAACTCTTGAGCGATAACATGGCTCATGGCAACTCCATCCTTCGACCAACCAGCTTGCCCGAGTTCGTCTATCGATGATTCACGGTCTGGCTTGGAGCTGTTGGCCCACTTATAGTGGATGTTCTCGGGTACCAACAATTTCATGGTCTTGCGACGCAGGCGATTCAGGCGTGCGCCTTCCCTCAAGGGCGGTGGCCGCCCCGAGGCAGAGGCAAGCTGGGGGGGATGCGGATTCTTTCGGGATGCTTTGGCCGGGGATGGGCGTGGTGACGGCTCTGGTTGTCGTGTCTGGTTGCCCATGCGCAAAGTAGATTGTCAACACTTGAGTACAGTAAAGTAGATTTGAAGAGCCTTTACCATACCATCTTGACATATGGATCATCATCCTGTACGTTAGTTGCTGTTCGAATCCGCCTTGCTGAACACAACTGTAAGAGCTATCCAATTCAATGTCCAACACAGAACCCAAGTAGGATCTGGTTTGGACAATTTTGCAATAAGACAGGCAAACAATTATCAAGTATCAACATATGGTATTGATCAATAGTAAGAATCCCACTATTGACTTTGGTCCAAACCCAGAACCAAACCTGCGGCGGACTTTCGTTGACCTTTGTGTCGGTCTGTTCAGGCTGCTTTGGAAGCTTCAACTTCTTCTTCAGCTGCTTAATCAAACAAAACACATGACTAAACCAACGCGCCAGTGAACAAAGTCTTGGACAAACATAATGTGGGAAGTGAAGCAAAGCAAGATAATTACAGACAAGGGGCCGGTTGGGTTTTGATTCCTAAGACTGCAACATGTTCATTAGGACTTGTTTGGAACAAGTCATGCTACACATTTGACTCTTCATAGCTTAGTGATGTCAAAATTATATCGATCGCAAGGCTCCGGAGAAGACTCATTCACAGAAGCAATTTTCTTTTCGTACTCCTGGAATGGGGAAGGGCATGAAAACAATTCCATGAAAACTGGGCTGCGCTACCGCTATTGTCTGCCTTTTTCGGAGCCATCCCAGCAACAACCCTCCAGGTTTCCAGACGTGCCAAGATGTCAAAGTTGCGGTCGCCGCAGTTCAATGATGCTTCGGGCTCAGATTTGGGAAGGGCCGGAAGGAAAACTATTTTATGGACTGGCCAGCGATCCGGGATAGCCCAACAACTACACCAGTCATCCACCAAACCGTCGACGGATGCTGTCATGATGAAAGACAGCAACCGCCAAGTGAAGAAGTGTGATCTAAAAAGCGGGCGAAATCAATGTGGGTGCAGTGCCTCACATGAACCATCTTCTGGGGTTATTTTTTTAGGAGTCAAACTAGCTTTGGGCTTCTGTGTCGACCAATCCATTGTTGGAAACCAGCAGAGCCGCATGGTGCCCCCTGCGGCCCAGGCTGAATCAAAACGTCGCTGAAGCCATCACGGATGCCAAAGGGTTGTGAAAAAGCGGCTGCAGAGAGCGAGGGTGGCCAGGGATGGAACCTGGAAACCCTAGGTTTCAAACACCCCGAAAGGAACCGGAAAAAAATTCCCCAAACAGTCGGAAAAAAATTCCCAAACCTGCAAATGACCCGTTGGCACCGTCGTTCACCAACGCGCGCACAAGTTCAGGGTCAATGCAGCACCATGAACCACCAAAGATCTTCAAAATGCTCAGATGATGGAAAAGCTAATTGATAATTGGTTGGGACTACAGTAGTAATCTAGTAATCTACATGGTGGTTTCTCAAAATAGGGTACCCCCAAATCATCCAAGAATAACCATTATAGATAAACCAATCATTTTGGGGTTCCCGTTTTTGAGAAACAACCACATGCTGCTGGTCCGCATGCTGATCCCCAATCTGACGAAGAGCTCTTGATCCAGCTTGATCCAACCGTGAGGCCAGCGCTGTTGCTGAAGATTCCAAGGCGGGCGAAATCGGTGAGTGATGGAGCTTGGCTTCCAGGTGAGCACGTCGGTTTCACCCGAAGCGCACCGACATATTAGGGTCTTTCCGCAACAAAAATGGGCAGCCCAAAGTTATGCTTGGAAGTTTGTTCCCAATTAAATGGCCTAAAACAGGATGATTTCAGGGTTGTTTAACCCCATTTTAAGAAATCTCTACATACTAACCATTTATAATCATGAAATCCATACGAACTCTCTAAACTCCATGAGCTGGTGATCAAATGGTTCCCCCATTTATCTTCACGTTTCGGCTGGTTGGAGATCCCCACAGCTATGGTTGGAGCCCCTTCGTTGCCAGCTGGGCGGCTCGGTGCCGCTTCCGACCCTGGCTCCTGACGATGGAAGTACCTGGCACCGCAGATTGGGTCAGTGGAATTTGGCGGTGGAACCATCCCCAGGTTAATAACCCAGCCATGATTCCATATCACATCCCCATATTAATGATTTGATTACATCACCCAGGTGAATATTTGGCATTGTAATGATGTGTGATTATGGAATGATATGATTATGTGATTATGTAATAATATGACAGTGATTAATTACCTGGAATAACCACACATCACATTAATAACCTGCAATGATATGTGGTGTTAACAACCTGTAACCATCACATAACCCATAATTTGGTGTTAATAACCTGTGATGATATGGTGTTAACAACCTGTAATGATATGTGATTAATGATATGATTACGTGATATATGCATCTAGGGATGTAATGATATGATGATGTGTTTGCACATGCATAACTAAACGCTCACAAGTAGGCACGTGAGTTTGCTTGAAAGTAAGCAACGATTTGTGTTGTGCTTTTATCCCCCCTGCAGTTTCGTGTTGGATAAATACAAATGGAGCAAGGTATTTTCACACTTCATTCTCAAGTACATAACATGTGTCCGGGTATGGAACTCATATTGGCAACTGCTTCCCAACAAGCAGGGACAATAGCCAGCAATCATCCCCTATTCTGCTGCTTTAAAGGCCCTCAGAATTCACTTTCGCATACACTACTCATTTATTTCTCCACATGAGGGTGTGGCCCAAGTTTTTCAATCAGTTGTCGCTTCAAGTGTCCTCCAGGGTGCATCGGCTGGAATTCTTGGAGGATTTCCCAACACATGGTAAACGACTATAAAGCCTTCAAAAAACTCACCAAAATTGCATACTTGTTGCTGCCACCTGGGGTAATGCTGGTTAGTATCTTATTCTTTCAAACCCCTGTGCTATTGCACTGGAGAGATTTAGGCTTTGGGGAATGTTGAAGAAGCCACAGTTTGAAAAGACCTGGTACACGACAACAAGAGTTTCGTTCACGAACAAGAAACATAGGATCGAAAAAACATACAGGGTACATGATGTTTTGTTAACCTATGTGTGATAACTCAAGGATGCTCCTGGCTTCGTGGCTTTGCCTGATGACGTGTCAACAGGTGGCTGGTAGATGTGTGTACATATGTTTTGTTCTTAAAACAGGGGGACCTTCAAATCATCCTTTATATTAATGGATCACCTTTACATTGACCATTTATATTAATTGATCCTTCCATAATCTTCCAAATCACCTTTGTATTAACCATTTATAGTAATAAACCCACCACTCTTGTGGCTTCCTATTTTGACAAACACCCATACGTTGGCTTCCTGACATTTTCTTACCAATTGGTTGGATGCATACATCAATGGATCTGGTGGCTTCCTGGCGTCCTCAAAAGCAATTGGTTGAGAAACCAACAGTGTCAGGGAATACCAATCATTAATATGTACTGTCATTGGTTGAAATCCAGAACACGGACACTAGGTGTTGAGTTTGTGAGTTCACTTGGAAACTTTACTATGGAAGACGGTGGAAGCATGTTTTAATGACTGTTCTGATGACTGTTTGATACTATTATTGTCTATTTCCAATATAAAACATGATGTCTTTCCAGTACAGACATGATATCCACCTGCATGTTCCTCCAAGTCCGCTGTTGCGGCGGATCCCAGCAGGCCAGGTCACAAGAAATAGTTGCGCTCACGATCCCAGTAGGTCGGAAAGCCACCTGGGCGGGCCTGTTGGGCGACCCTGGTGGCGTGCTGCTGCCAGTGGCGGTGTCGTATTGAATGTTTATACATCATGTCTCTGTCCTATGGCAGATACTAGACATATCTAAATAGATTAATATTTACAATGTCTACGAGTGTTGTAGATTGAGATACTTGCAAGTCTATCAAAGTGGATACAAGCAAGGAGATGTCTCTACATTAGATACTTGCAAGGAGATAGTCACCTTGTTCCCACTGATTCATTTCCTTAAAGTTGGCGCAAGCAAACACTCCAACCAGAGTAGAGATGCAAAGATTGCCTGCCAACGTTGGAATGAGCTGTCACATGGGCGCTCAAGATTTGCTGATGGGTTTCCACCATGCCTTCAGAGATGTTCTACCACCTGATTTAGAATGGTCAACAACATACCAAGTAGTACCGCCTACCATTTTCAATAGACCCCCGAGCCGGCCAGCCAACCAGCCAACTGGAACGGACTAACAAGGTTCGCGACATTGCGTGCATAGATGCTCGATGGGCGACATGCGCATGAAATGGCAGCAACTTTGGGACTGAATCGAGTTGAAAGGTGCCTGCAAACTGCCCACTGGTGATAAAGAGTGGTGATAATGGTCATATGGAGGTTTCTCAAAATAGGGGTACCCCTTAATCATCCAATGTTAACCATTTCTACTAATAAACCATCCATTTTTGGGGGTACCCCTATTTTGAGAAACAGCCATATAGTGGTTGACAAATCATGCCAAAAACCATAGCGCAAACATCGTTCAGATGACCGGCAGATTCAGAAGCTGTCAAGCAAACGAGTCTGCTGCCATGTGGTTCAGGCGCCATTGCTGTCCCAGGCACATACCAGAATCTGGTTGTTGAAGTGAAACAACTGCGCAGGCCAGAGAAGCATGAGAGCGCGGTCTTTTGCAGGACCCAAACCCTTGTCCGACTGCAAGGTGTCATCTGCGTTATTTGAATTGCATCTGGGGCAAACCTGGATATCCAGGTAAGACCATCCCCAATGTCAACCACAACCACAACTACCGCAGATAAACTAATCTGGTTGGTGGTTGTACCACCAAGATTAGAAAAATGTGCTTGTCAACCAACCACTTGTTAATGAAAAATAGGGAAAATCATGTGAATCAAACCACCAACCATGGGAATTGCCAGATTTCTTGATGGCTGCATCGATGACTCCGCCAGATCTCGCGCCTGATTCAGCTGTGCTGTCCGAAAGCCCTCCAAGAGCATCACCGATGGCAGATCTTGCGGGCGCACAGTCAGCGGCGTCACCGGCACTTCGTTCACTGATCTCGGATGCTTCAGGGAGGTCTAAGGATGTAAAAATGCCAGAATTTCGGATGTAAAATGTATACGAGTCTGAGATATGCACGTGGCACATGTGTGTGCGCGTGTGTGTGTGTGTGTGTGTCAAATGTCTATAATAGTAACAAATGAATTCCAAGCATCACCTGTTGCACACATTTGCACACCGCGTGCAAAACTACAAACATGTGATTCAATTCGAATGCGGGAATGACCATAACCTTCGGGCAAGACTCGTCTTCCAGGAAGATGGACAAAACAAAGCACCTTTCTGGACAGAACAATGAATCAGGCATACCACAGCTCCTCCAAGCGGGGTCCCCAGACATATGTCTACACACCAGTTTCTTCGAAGCTTGGCCAGCGGCTTATGATGGCTGGATAAACATCCTCCAAGTGAAACACAACTCACCGGTGCACCTGCATTGGGTAGTGGCATTTGGTGAGCCTGGGCACCGGAGAGGATGAACTGCGAACAATCGTCAGAGAATCGTAGCAAGGCTGGTGGCTGCTGGTTAATGATGGCTTATTGATGGCTATTCGATGATTTTTTGATGCCCATGGTTCCTATCTGGGAAACCAATTTGGAAGTCATGAACCACCAGCTTCACTGGGTAAACCAGATATGTGGTGGATTGTCCACTTCCGGGTAGTAAAAGCAAACAAGGTCTTAAAGTCAAAATGTGACCTTGTGCCGACAAGAATTATTGTCAATATCAACTTCATTGTTGCTGATTATCAAACCCTGGAATTGACAAAGGTCAAGATTGATTGAGTTCCACTATCATCCACTATCATCCACTAGTTCAAATATCGAGCAACATTCATTGACTATTGGAAGCCCCTATTACCTACTAGTTGTCAACTATTGGTCAGTCTTGAGAAGAACACGTGTGCGCATGGACCCATCGAACTTGGAAAGTTCGGATCTTTCATCGTGATCGTCGAGACCTGGTTGGATGCTGTGTGAGATCCTGGACCCAATCTACTCGAGCGAGCTGATATGCTACGGGGCTACGCCTTTGGAATCTCCCAATGGTTTTCATCAAAAATCGGTTTATAGCATCTTATAGCATGTTATAGCAATCTCTCCGTAGCTCCATCTTCATGGCTCCAAAATCAACTCCACCTGTGGAGCAAGCTTTGATGGAGCATTGGTCATTGGTTGCGGATAATGCTGTGATGAATTGTTGCTGCGATGACTGTTGACATCAATTTCAGATATCTATTGATTATAGTTAATGATATCAATTCGGTTGTATCTATTGATTATATCTACTGATATCAATTTCAGATATCTATATGGTTGATTATGATCGATCACTGATAGGCTGCATGGCTTGAAAGCTGCTGGTGGGTCATCTTCCATACCAAGGCCAGGCATGGATACCAGTGGAGGCCCGCAGGGTCGCATGAAGCCATAGATGGCAAAGCATTGTGCGGTTCGCTGTTGACAAGTAGTGATGGCCGACTCGTCACTTAGCATTAAAGAGCGTTGGCACTTGCGGTTGGAATGGTTGATGGTGAGTGATAGTAATAACTTGTCATTATTATCCCACATTTGGTGGTTACAGCCAGCATGAACCAACTAGTTGGTAATTAGTGATGGTATTCAACCAGCTGTGGCGACTCGTACTTGGTGTCATGCACCGTTGTTGAGCATTAACAACGATTCATTGACCCCTATCGACCAGGGATGATAAACGACTTTACTCTTATCTCAGTATTAGTCAACCACCCTCATTCTACCATTTCACTTCTACTTTGTTCAGTATAAAAAGTGCCTACATAGCTTTCTGCAGTATCAAAAGTGCCTACAGAGCGCATTGATCACCTAGCAATCCCCTGCGCAATCAACCAATACTCACCGTCGAATTTCAGCATTCATTCACTACTCAACCGCTGCTAGCCATTGCTATAATCTAGTGTTGGTTGCAAACCAATATCAAGCATGACTGGGCGCCGAATACTAACGATGTTTTGAACTCCACTCATTGCTGGTTGTCAATCTTTAACCATTGGTTCAATAATGACGAGCCAAATATCACTCGTTGATTGACCGTTCATGATCAATTACTCAACATCAAGTAGTTATTATCATTCAATAAGCACGAATCATAGCTGATGATTTATTATCAACCATCAGCTGAATATTCACCAGGATTCATTAAATTATTATACGTGAAGATGTTTGACTATTAACCATCATTATCTACCATTACATATTAGGGGCTGCTTAGGCCTGATTGCCAGGCAACGAGCCCCTGCTCGAAGCTATCTATAAATATGTTGACGCTATTTATAAGCCGTCAACCACGACTCCTCGTTGATGATTGAACCATCGGTGGATTGTTAATAGTTAATTGTTGAACATCATTATTGACCATTATTATCAACCATTATCACTATAAAGGTTCAATAACTATCAACCTTTTTTTAACCACTGTATAACCACTATCAATATTTGACAATGATTATTATCAACCATTACATATCAACAGTATTATCAATTTATCATCAAACAACCATGATCTAACCATTATTGATGGTCACAATTATCGAACCGCTATTATCAACCATTATATCAACCATCATATGTCTATCATTACCATTTCTTCTCCATACCCCTTCGTAGCTCTTGGATTCCAACCTTCGCCCAACTGAGGCCCCCCGGCCGACGAAGGGGCAGGAAGCGGAGCGGAGGCTGCAAGCGGCACCCGGTGGAGCACTTGGGGGTTCTGAAGCCATAGGGGTACCCCAGAAAATGGTTGGTTTATGAGTGGTTAAGCATGGTTGATATTAGGGAGGGTATAAGCTTGCTAATAGCGGATATACGAACTGTAATGGTTGGTTGGTTGAAGTATCAATGGTTTAATCATTAGATGATTTGCTCATTTGATGCTTCTTTGATG
This sequence comes from Symbiodinium kawagutii, assembly GCA_009767595.1. NCBI lineage: Eukaryota > Dinophyceae > Suessiales > Symbiodiniaceae > Symbiodinium > Symbiodinium kawagutii. Next base: position 356,223 of record VSDK01022000.1, read on the forward strand.
CCCAGTTCATGTTCGTTTTACCTCCCATACCCTGTGCCACTATGCGCCTGCTTCCCACGACGCTGGTGGCAACCGTTCACCTCGGGTGATGGCTAAACCATGGCTTGTTGATGATGGAATCCCAAGAGCTGTTTCCATGTTCACCCAATGTGACTGCTGGCAATGGTTGGAAAACTAGGATTAGTGAACCAGTCTATCGGTAATTGAAAGAATCTAAGCTATCAGTCAGATTGCAGAAGCTATTTATTGGCTACTTGTCGGAGTATGTCGTTGTCTCCACATATTTCACCGCAATGAAAGAAACAGAAACACGAAACAGGGCTTTGGGAGAACAGACCTTCCAAGGTAAAGCGAAAAATCCCAATGTCCACTTCAAACTAACCTGGAAGTTGACATGGCCATCTGCCATAGTCACATATTTATTCATACCACGCGCTTGCACACGGGGATCAACGTGATTCCCACTCTTCAGCTGCCATCACCAACAGGAATCAAACCAATACCATGAGGACTGGTACTGGCATGATGTGGTCACAACCAAATGTGTGGTGAACATGGATACCACCAAAACCCACTGGTCATATCATTTGGTTAAGGGTTCGAATCCGAATTTCACTAAATCCGTAGGGAGACTAATCACAAGCATTGGGAATTCGAAGCATATCATATGAAAATCATTGTTAGAATATATGATGTCATTATGTTATTGAACCATAATAGTATATAATTGATTTATCGTAATCTAACAGGATTACCTCCTGGTAAACTAACCTGGCAATGGAAAATCCACCATTTATTGGTGTTTTCCCAGGGTTTCACCATAAAATATGGTTAAAATCGCCAGGGTAGTTTACTGGAGATATTCACTACTGACCTGGACCAGTTTGGACTCGCCTACTTTCACCCTGCTGGTCAGGGCGGCAGTGGGGTGGCCATCCTGGCCCGCTGCAACTTCGCTGGTTGTGCCCCGTGTCCCTGGGGCTATGCGGGTGTTTCTGAAGCCATGGGGGTTACCCCAGAAAATGGTTGGTTTATTGATGGTTAAGCATGGTTGATATTAGGGAGGTTATAAGCTTGCTTATAGCGGACATACGAACCAGAAAATGGTTGGTTTATGGATGACCATGGTTGACAATAGGGGATGATGAGCAACAATAGTGGAAATGCCAGCTGTAGTGGTTGGTTTATTACTAAAATCTGGTTAGAAAGGATGACTTGGGGAGTACCCCTGTGACTTGAGAAACCATATCCCAACTACTGACTATATCCTCATTACTATTACGATTAGGCCATTATGAATGTTGCTATATCTCTTTGATCATAGCTCTTTGTCCTTGAAACTGATGGCACCCTCAACTGGAATCATGACAAAATCATGATGGCCATAATCATCAGGTTTGATGCTGATTTTGTGAGCTCCATTGTTTTTGCACATATCCCTGCGTTTGTCCTATTGTTGGTTGTTGTTGATGGGAACAATCAGTACGCTCCACCTTTAATTACCATGGCTACAAGTAGCTATTGACTAGTGAGATGTTGTTATCAGCATCAATTAGTATGTACTCCCATGTATTGATGATTTATAAAATATGTTCCCAACATGTTTATTTTGTCATAATTTACTGACTCCAAACGATTGATTACGACATATTATCAATATTTGTCCCATTCATAGTTCTTACAGATATTATTGGCATCCCTTTGTGCTGGGTTTCCGATTGCTTAGCCATCATTTCTTATATCAGATATCATTAACTAACCATCATTAACCATCATTACTTAACCATCATTAACCATCGCCAACCGATCATTTCACCCATCTATTAACCATTCAAATTGGTTTTAAACCCACCTAAATATACTTAGAACTACCCCAACTGCTAGTTACCCTAGTTGTAACCTGAGTTATGAGGTTACCCTAACTGCTAGTTACCCTAGCTACCTGAGTTCAGTCCCCTGGGGGGGCACCACTCTGTAGCCATTGCCGCGATGACGCCTGAGGCCTCCGCTGTCCGAGTCCCGACGGCTCCCGTTCCGGAACGGCTCTGCGTTCGGCGACCTGCGCGCTTGCGCGCAGCGAGTTTGGAGCGCTGGAAGTTTGACCAACCCGACCTGATGGCTATAACGATCATGAGCCATGATCTATCGAGAACGATATGGCTCAATATGGCTCATGAATAATATGATCGAATTCTGATGGTTTAGTCATGGCTGATCTGACCATCACCACCTGATGATGGTTCAGTCATGGCTACTTCTAGAGATCTATAGATAATAATATGATGAATTGACTGAATGATTAGCTAATAATTGACTGATGGTTGACTAATGGTTGACGAATGGTTGATAGTGGCTAATTGATGATATGTTGATGCTTAATTCACGGTTCGTTGATATTTGCGGACGGTTGATCATGGTTTTTACAACGCTTAGTCAATGTTGATGATAGGCTAGATACTGGTGAAACATGGTCACGAATGTTCAACAATGATTGGCAATGGCACGATGAGAATAACGATCAGAACCCCGTAATTGAATGAGGTTTAATAAATATGGCTTAATTTGGTTCAGTCATCGTGAGGGTTTACTGTTGTTAAATTGCTAACCAGTATCCATCACAATGGCGAAATTGTGTTCGATGATTTGGTGACAATCCAAGAATCGTGATGGATAGTGGTCAATTGTGGATGGTGACTAGGACCATAGGGAAGAGCCACACCGTTGCCAAGAGAAGATTGCAAGATTCTAGAAATCATAGTGTCATAGACCGAAGAACTTTGATTGAAAACAAAAGAATCAAAAATCCTAGAATTCCACGAATACAACCGGTGTGATTGCTACTTGGAAATCGACCATGTTGAAGTTTATTCATCAACCGCCATTAAGCCAAATCATGGACATTTACCTACCTTTAGTACCCGTTCTTCAATCACTGTCAACCAGTTTCAATCATGCTTGATCATCACTAGACATCAATAGGTTGTGGTGGATCAATCAAGACCCATTGGCACCCATTACGAGGTATCGATTAATCACTAACGAGGAATACCCACTAGCCAGTTCTACACAATTGCTCCTGTAAGAACAGTCGGCATCATGTGACAGGAGCAATGATCAAAAATGTCCATAATAAGCAATCGGGCAACAGTAAATACACTTGAATTTGGCTAAGTTACCGGTAAATATCATTATCCACTATTGTCGGCTATTAATCACCAATTAATCATGAATTCCGGAGTTGGCACATACTGTTTAACTGGTACGATATAGTGTGAATTAGCAATGGTTATTCATTAACTATTAGCAATTCCCGGTAAAAATCGGTTATTAAACCTATTAATGTACCATACGGTTATTAATGTACCATAATGGTTATCAACCCTAGTAATCAACTATATACATGTACCAGTTAACATACAAAATACTTTTTGAACCAGAACAATGGTTATTAACCATCATTAACCGCAAATTGTGAATAATCAATAATCATTGTCAATGACTCCACTAATAACATTGCTACTATATGGTTAGAGCTAACCAGTGTAATATAAACCTTATGAACCATAATAATTAAGCAAAATACCTATATGGTTGGCCCCAAAAATCATCCAATATTGACCATTTACTAGTACTAAACCAACCATTTTTGGGGTCCTCTATTTCCAGAAACCACCATATGGTTACTGACCATGATTATGATTATTCCCAACTATATACTAGTTCAATAGGTTCTATTGCTAGTAGGTCGACATTAGTCTTTCCAATTACCATTGTTGATAATAACCATACTGGTTCTTTCCCCCATCATTAACCATTGTTTTCCTTATGAAATTGTTAGTTATTATCCCCCATTATTGTTGGCTAATATTGACCCATAGCCACATGGTTACTATTAATGGGTCAATATCCCCCACTATTATTCCCCTATTGTAGGATCATTGTTAACTATGATTCCCCTATTATTACAGTAACCACTATTAACCAGCTGATTTAATAACCATTGGTTAATGACCAACCAGCTGGTTTAACAACCATTGGTTCTCTCGTTTAGCTATATTTAACAACCATGTTTACCCATGCTTCTCTCGTTGCTACATCCCCTGGTGCCCCAGCTCGTCATGGCCCTCAGCGGCGGCGCCTCCGAGGCACGGGCGCGGGCGGCGCGGGTGCCGGAGGCTGCCTGACCAACCTGGTTTCGTTTCCGCGCGGCGTGGGGATGGGGCTATGGATGGTCATAGCGGTTGGAAAGCCTATAAATTAATGGTTATGTAATAGGAATTTTATATCATAGGAATGATCACCAACAATAATGGTTTATATGAATTAATAGAGGATAATCAACAATAGTGGTGGTTTCTCGATAGAGATGAACTCCATGAAATGGTTGGGTGATTACTATATGGCTTATCAGCTGGATGATTGGGGGTTACCCCTATTTTGAGTAACCCCCACATGGCTACAAGGATGCTTGTAGCATGTTGTAGCGCTTATTAAAAATACCGTATAAATTATCATTGCGAACTGCGAACTATAGCAAAAACTCATTGCGGTTCCATAATGTTTACAGCTCTATTTAATCATGGTCATAAATCAGCATAGTGATCACTTTCAATCATGATTACAAGTGATTGTGATATGCGGAATGAGAATGAGGAAATATCAATTATGCTGAATGATGGTTTAGTTTATTGGTTCATCAAAGGAAATTTGGAAGTCAACCGTCCGACTTATGGAAACCTGCAGCAAATTCTCTTTGAGAACAGATCTCAGATGATCTCAGAGAGGAAGAGATGTGTCTGTCCGTGTGCGTGACTGATAGAAATTGTGCGAAATGGTAGGTTTTTCAATATTTCTGTGCTCCGGGATGGTCGAACAGCTCTTTGTAAAACAGCAGATACCAGTGAGCTGTTCGATGACCAGAGGGGCTACAGCAAGCATCAACGGTCGGAAAACAAAACCTGCGTTATAACGCAAGACAACGCTAGGGTCCAAGCAAGCAACAGCAGCACCAAGAACAAATACTACTGCTACTGCGAATGGTGATAACACTGAAGGACTGACAACCAACAAAGTCTTTGCAGTCATTATAACTAACAAGCAAAAACGCAAAGAACAAACAACCACAGCAACAACAAGACCGACAATAACAAACACCAACCAACCAACCAACCAACCAACCAACCAACCAACCAACCAACCAACCAATCAGAGCAACTGCGGCCCCTCCTGGGCTTCACTAAGAGTGGAGTCTCGTCTCCCAAGTTGTCAGGCCTCAGGCGCTGAGCAAGTGCCTGCTGGTAGCTCCATGGAAATTTCTTAAGCTATAGGGAACCCCCAAAAAATGGTTGGTTATCAATGGTTGATGATGATTAAGAATGGTTATTGACGAGGCGATAATAAGCAATCATAGGGGATATACCAACTGTAATGGTTGATGTGTTATGCTGGATGTTTTAGGGGTTCTCCTATGACTTGAGAAACCATCACACTTGCTGCCGCCAATCAACTGCTGGAGGTGCAAATGTACCTCCCAAACTTTCGAGAAAGCTTTTCTTGTTGAGTACAAGCGTGCCTGAAACTTCGGGATCCGTTATGACATGGCATATCCCATGAACCAACAGACCCGCAGCAGCTGAGGGACTCTGAATACCTTTGGTTCAAACTGCTCAACTCCAACACACCATGATTCTCAGAGACTTCAGTAGCCTTCGACTGTACATACTGTAGCCTTCGAATCCTGAATTCTCGTTCACTTACTCAAACGACTAGAAAGAAATAACCACCAAAAAATACAACAAAAACAGCAATCACAACAAGCACCGTAACAAAAAAGGCAACTCGAACACTTGTAGTAAACGGACAAGTGTAGCGAAACCATCAGCCATAATCTCTTGATTCAATCCCGCAAAACAAACCAACGACCCTCAAATCCAACAACCGTCAGCAGCTGAGTAGCGGAAAGGGCGCCACACGTAGGCTGTTGACCTGTAGCGTTTTGAGGAAACCGACCACTGGATCTAGCAGTACCCAACCTGTTGAGTTGAGCAAGCTCGCTGTATCCAATCTTGATATGGCTGTGGGTCACCCGTACCCCTGGTTCCCCTATCATTAACCAGGCTGTTTTCCCTGTAGTTGGCTGGGTAATAACCACCATTGTTGGTTGGTTAATATTGACCCATAGCCATATCCCAGGTCTACATCAACAGTTGATACCTGATAGCTGTACCCCTGGTTCCTGATAGCTGTACCCCTGGTTCGCCTGGTTTTAACCAGCACGTTTTCTCTATTGTTGTTGATACCTGGAATAGTTGTTACCCTGTCGTTTACCACTGTTTTTCCCTATCATTGACCATATTGCTTTCCCTCTTGTTGTTGATACCTGATAGTTTTCCCTATTGTTGACAGTTCTCTATTGTTGTTGATCATCAACCATTCTTTTCCCTATTTATTCCCTGTTTACCTGAGGCTTATCATTATTAACCATTGTTTTCCCTTTCTATTAACCATTGTTTTCCCTATCATTATCCATTGTATCCCAGATCCCGGATTTCAGTGACACGACTGTCCATCCCTGCCTCCCAGTCAGCTGGAGTTCCGGCTTCGACAGCGCCTGAGATGCGAGGCAACCATGTCCTCTGGTGAGCATCTAACCTTCGGGGTGTTCAGATGTCTATCCATAAAGGTAGTCTACAGGATGTGTGATGTATAATATCTAGCTAAAGTCTATAGGATGTACAATGTACGAGATCTAGCTAAAGTCTATACTCTATACAGTCTATCTTTAGGGCACGTGAGGTTGTGTGTACGCAGTGAATATGTGAATACATACATGTACATACATACCAGAACGAACACAAAAAGACAAATGCAAGCCTCTGGGTCATATCTAAATGTGTATACAGGTGGATACGTTGCCTGCACATGTTCTGTGAATTCATTGCTGGTGTTGGTATCCTCTCATATCGATGAGTTTTTCGACCTCAGCGTCACTTCAACTGTCATCACTCTTATTTCACACTGCGAGTACTGTTCGCTCTTAGCCCCCCCATGATTCAGCAATATCTACAATCATTCATCATTAAGCATATTCCAATTATATATTACAATCATCATCATTAAAGCATTCCCCCGCATTATAATGATAATATCCTTCTTCCCAACCAATATCAACCTTTATTACTCACCTACCATCCACTTATCAGCCATATTATCAACTATGACAAAGCCAGTTGTAAACCATATTGTCAACCCATTATCAGCAAGTTCCCCATGAATTATCTACCATTTGGCTAGGGCACTCCTGGTAGCTCTAAAGCGCTTCCCCCTTCTAAGGGCTGTATGGATACCCCTGGCTCAAATCAGCTGCCTCCCAACCACGAGCCATTGAATCAACCCATATAATGGCTATTGACCAACCATCACAACCATCATAGCCACCATTACCAGCCGGTCTTACCCATTAGCCAACATTAACCATTTATCAGCTATAAACCGTTACTCACTGCAGCTGACAATCCCGCACCCATTGTCAATCCCCGCTATTACCATTATTGTTGAAGATCCGCATGAAAAATTGATATACTCAAACCATCATTAACCAACATTAGCCGAAACATTTAAGCATCATCGAACCATCATTGACCAACATCAACCACCATCAACCACCGTTACTCACCCACTGCCGGGACCATCGTAGTGGCACCGCCATCGCTCCCAGGGACGCTTCTCATCTTCCAAGATCTGGCGCTTGGATTCGGAGCCTGAGAGGAACGGCTCACCAGCGAGCGCAGCCAGCGCTTAGCGAGCGCAGCCAGGCGAAGTGCATGGGTCACTTTACACGAACGGTGACCGGGAGAGTTTCGTTGATGATTCACCCTTTGGTTACATAGCTGGCTGGAAAAAAATCCATCAATGATCAAAGGGTTTGACTTGGAGAGTTTCATTGATGATTTGGTGGTTTCTTAAGCCATAGGGAACCCCAAAAAATGGTTTCGTTTATTGTTATAAATGATCCATATTGGATGATTGAGGGGTACCCCTATTTTGAGAAACACCCATTTAGTGCTTGGTGATGGTAAATAATGGCTCGAGCGATTTGCTAATGATGGCTTGTGATTGTTCATAGTTATCAACAATGGTCATCAATGATAATCAATAACAGTTTCAAAACCAACAATGACAACGGTATATAATCATGCTTAAATCACCAAAGTTATAACTCCTTCAATATGCTTGTATACATCAGAATGATTGCTCATGATTGATAATGTATGTGGATGGTGCTGCCAATGATATTCATGCAACCACTACAATCATGATTAATGGTTGATAGTGGTCGATACAGCAAATTACTATTCAGAACCCACAACTTCCTACCTGTTAAGATGTGTAGTAAACTATCCTCGTTTGTTTCTACCCTCTGGTAAACTAACATGGCAATGGAAAATTCACCATTTTGTTAGGAAAACCCTGGGAATTCATCCATTTATGATGGATTTTCCATTGCCATGTTAGTTTACCAGAGGCTAACTAGTTGGTATTAGCCCATTTCATGTCCATACAGTTGCGGCTCGAAATCATCCTTGGGAGCACTGATTTTGTCACACCAAAACGACTGTCTTTTTTTGGTACCCTAGTTTTGAACCCTTGCCAGTGCGATTGCTATCAACTTTGGTGATAGCAAGTGATAGCAACCGGTTGCTATCAATATCTATCAACGGATAGCAGCCCAAACGTTGACATCTTCTGCTTCGAAGGTGCTCAATTCCATAGCGCACACCTCGCTCTCCAGATCCTAAGCGCGGGCCCCTTGAGATGATGGACTTGCCCAGGTGCTAGGTGGTGAGAATCGTAGTCATAGGAGAAATCTTGCATCACTGTTTGTAGTCACTCTTACATATTACTATAGTGGGAAACGAGATACAGCAATAGAAAAATATATCACTGTTTATCATGTACCTGTTTTACTGCTGTATCCCACTATTGCACCTGTGTCTCAATAATTCCAGAAGTTTGCTTTGCGTTCTATCAAGACTCTCGGTGTTCCCAAAGCAAAGAGAACTGTCCGACAAGGCAAAGTGTTGGGATTATACAACTCGCAAAGTTATAGGACTTATCCGTCTATATTGTGGTATTTGCTGCATCTGGTTGGTGGTTATGACCCATCCGGTTCCTATATGCTCGTCTGTTGGAAGCCATCAATGATCCCCAGGCATGGTTGAAAGGCACAAACCAAATATATGCAGCTGTATTCTGAATTCAGAATGTGTGTTTACAGGTTTGTCCGCGAACTAAGCGGCTGACATCAACCCCAAACCTGCCAAAGGATCTAGGAAAACCACCCCAGGTAGGCAAGCGGCCAATAGCTCTAGCCTCTTCCATGAATGACGTACCCATTGTCGCTGGACAATTCCACTTTTCCTTATCGGTGGTCATTATCCCCCAAATCCCTTTGTCAACCACAAACACTGCCTGGTATGTACGTATAGTCATTACTTTCCATGATGACTCCCAATCAACCTTTTAAACCATGGTCAATCCTTTTCAATGAACTTGTCAATCAATTATCAACCATTGTCAACCACTATGAATCACCGATTGCTTATGGCAGGGGGTTCACTTTGGGCGCATTTTTGGGATCACTTTGGGCGCAAGTCCGGCCACACAAAGATCATTTTGCGCCTGAAGCGATCCGAAAAGTAAGCCCGAAGCGATCCAAAAAGTAAGCCCGAAGCGATCCAAAAAGTAAGCCCGAAGCGACCCCCCGCCCATTGCTTATCCCCCATCATCATGAATCACAATCAACCACTATCCCCATATCACCTATTATCAACCATTGTCAACCACTATGAAAACCATTCAGAATTGATCCATACCTGTAATGCCTTGGCGAATACCATTGCGAACTATTAACCATGATCCCCCAGAATTATCAACCACTATTAGCAGCTATGGCTACCACTATCAACGACTATTAACCACAATTATCCACCGCTATTAACCGCAACTAACCACAATTATCCACCGCTATTAACCGCAACTAACCACCATTCACCACTCTAAACCACTGGGCTTCGCATCACCAAAACCTTTCAGCTTCGACTTTTCGCGTGGCACAAGTGCCACCGGTGGCACTGCTGCGCCTCCAGGTGCACCGGTCGCGAGCCATTGAGGCTGGCCATAATGGCCTCCATCGAGGAGGCGTGGGGCTAGGGCCAAGGAGGTGTAGCTTGGCCCGTAAGGGAAAAAATGTTAAAAACCACCAGCCAGTGGTGGTTTCCCCAAGTTGGATGGTTGGGACTGAACTCGTGGCGCACCCGACTGATAAATGGTGCACACCATGCTGCATCTCGGGTACCAGTAAACCGTGATGGTAGGGGAACAGTGAAGGATGGTGGACCATAGTGGGTGATAGTGGATGATGCTGAATGCTGGTTGATACTTCCTGATGATGCTTATTAGTTCCTATATGTTCCTATAATCGCGATTCATGATAGTTGCTGACAGTCAAGGGTTGTCATAGCTACTGTGAACCTTGATGGATAAAAATAATAAGCGGTTCATCAAGCATGATAGCACTATCACATTTCAACGAAAAAACACCACGTAATCCCGCGCTGGATCTAACAAAACCAAATTTCAAAGCAACGGTGCCGCCTCAGCAATGGTGCCGGTATGATACGTGCGGCCCTTGCTAAGTTCATCCACAAAAAACTGGCGCCGCACAACTTGCCAGGACTCTCTTCACGACTTTTTTTTCTCCGGTCTGTCCGCAGAACTTGCCAGGAGAGCTGCCGGGTCAAGCCCCATGCAAGTCTAGGCACTTGGTACGGCCATTCACTGTCGACATTCTGAAGGGTAAATCAGAGGGAAGAGTGCACATAAGTTCACAGCTCATACATTTTGCCAGTAAATGGATGGATTATGAACAGGCTTCGGAAGACCCGCTTGGATAGAGCCACTCGAGCGCAGGATTTGTAACCGGCACCTTTAGCAATGACGATGATCATGGCATCATGACGCTCAAACCTACTGTCATTATGGGGTCGATCGTCATTCCTGTCGTAGACAGAATCAGTGCTGTCATGCCCCGAATCAAAGTCATTGGGATCTGAACATCCCCATCGTCTCTTCAAGTCCCCGATCTGCGATTCGATCTTTTGCCTCTCTTCGTTCTTGGCCTTCTTTAGCTTCTTCTTGAGCTGGTCCATGGCAGCTTTGGGATTCTCCTCGCCCCAAATATGACCATTGCGTTTCTCGTTACATGCTTCGACCACGACAGCTTGGTAATGACTCCTTGCCTTCCCCCGTTCCTTGTCCTTGTCCTCCTTGCTTTCAATGTAGTCGAAGATTTGATCTTCGATCTCTTCTCCTACTGCGCGGTACTTCCTGCACTCATCATACACTTCAGGAAGGACAAGTCCAAGGTAGTTCTCGCCATTGTAGCGGCAACGCGGGTCCAAGTTGTCCGGCGTCACAGCCATAAACTTGCTGAGCCGTGCCAAAGCAGCATTCAAAGGCATGAGCTTCACGCTGGCACATTGAAAATGGATTTCCTTTCCAGGATTTCCACTGACAAAGCGGCCTCCTTGGCGCGGAAGAAGGCGTGTCTTGGTGGTTTTCCTTCCACCCTTCGTGACTCGGGGTATCTCAAAGGTTCCAAACTCCAAAAGAGCATCCAGGTTGACAAAATCATCAGCTCCACTAGCGCCACAACTGTTGCCAATGTCACCAGCATGGTTGAGACCAGGATGATCATTATTCCATTTCACTCTGCCTGGCAAGTGCAGCTTCTCCCCTGTCGGCACCAATTTCAGCCATGCTGGATCAACCGTCTTCTCAGGCTTCTTGACTTTCTTTGCAGCTGACTTTGCAGCTGACTTTGCAGCGGGTTTTTTCATCACAGCAGCTCTTAGACTTTGAGTGCGTCTTGATGTGCTTTGCAGCTGGCGTAGTGCAGCCGGTTTTTTCATCACAGCAGTTCAAATAGAATTTGAGCCTTGATGATTGACCACAGCCATGTCAAACCATGATCAATCATTGTCATGCGAGCATTCCTGACCATCGACTGTCTAGTGATTCTTAGTAAGACCATCATCAATGTTTGATACTATTAGTACCTGAATCTATTACTATAAGTGTGCTTCAGCACCATCAACCATTAACAAACCATCGTGTGGTCATGTGACACCCATTCCGTAAGCATGTTCTAAGCATGTCTACCACTTGGTTACACCCCTCCTGATGGCCAACAGCTCCCCCACTAGAAGAGTATATGGAACCCCCTAGAAATGGCAGTTTCTTAAAATGGGGTACCCCCAAATCATCTATCATTAATCATCTACAATAATAAACCCACCATTTTTGGGGGTTCCCCTATTTTAAGAACCCCCCAAATGGACAAAGCCACATCTAGCGCCACGGTTGGACACATCTGCTGCGAGGGTTTTGCAGGATCGCCCCCCCAGCGGCTCGTCCATAGCCATGGTGGGGGCCCACAAGTTCCTGGCAGTTTCCTATTGATAAGGATCAGCTTATTGGTTGGTTCAAGGGTACCACCATAGAAATGGACAAACCCACATCCTCATGTTTGATTCCTCCTTCATATAGCGCAAGCTACCTCATAAAGAATCATGGTTCCAGCACATGATAGAATGTGAAATTGAAAATCACAGGTGGAAACAGAAAGTAAAGCAGGAGACATGAGAACATGTATCCATGCATGTCTGTCAGCAAACAACGACACTACGGTCTTTTTTTAGCAACTCCACTACAGTAATCACTCATTGACGTCCTTTTTCAATCCCACGCATTTCGGGATTTTGGGCGCCTGGTTTCCCAACCTTGGCACCGTTCCGCGAAAGCGCCCCTTTCCGTGGGCCCCAGCCACCACCATGTCCAGTGCCGGGAAACGCAAGGTCTCCTCAAGACCGTCGACTCCAAAACCACAGAAAATCACATCCAACTCCACGTTATTATCATGGTTAACTGACTAAGCGTCAACCATTAAGCATGATTGACCGTGTTAATTTTCCATGCTAATCATTACCACTATCCATGTCAATCATCATCACTGTTTATAAACCATGATTGATCAATATCCAAATGCTTAAGTCAAAAATGTCAATCAAGCTAATTACCAAGCAATATTCTTTGTTTTATCACTATTGTTGATTAGTATCCCCAATTATCAACCATTATCATACCATTATAATATTACGAGTTATTATCATTTTTATTATTAACCTGGTTGGCTGTCAAACCATCATTAACCTTTATTAACCATTATTGTTGTTGATGATCATCCCCAATTATTCATGGTTACAAGCCATGCTTAACCAACCCGGTTCACTCCGCGCTCGGCGATGGCAACCACGTTTGACCCGCTGCTGCCATCGCTGCCTCGCGGCAAACCCCCCGGAACTCTTCCTCTGCCATGCGACCGACCTCCGGGGGCGCGGCAAACTCCCCTGCTGCCGCCTGGTGGTTTACAGCGGTTGATGGTGGTTTATAGTGGTTGGTAATGGTTGATACTGTAGTGGTTGATTTATTTTATGATAGTTGGTTGATAGTTATCAACTATTAGTGATGGTGGTTTATAGTGGTTGATTTTTGTTTTATGATACGTAGTTGATAATGGCTAATGAAGGCTAATAATGGTTAACAATGGCTATCAAAATAAGCAATGGTTGGTAGTCATGCTTCATAATGATTGATAAAGCATAGTGGTTGTATAGTGAGAAATTATGGTAATAGTGGTTGTTTATATTGATATTGTCAATATATATATATAATATCTTTGGTTTATAGTGGTTTATTGATCGCGGTTGATCATCATCATCATCATCATCATCATCATCATCATCATCATCATCATCATGGTGTATAGTGGTAACCATGGTGGACAATCATTTTTATAGTTTCTAGTTTGATCGCGGTTGATAATCATGACTTTTGTTGTCGTTTATAGTGGTTTCTAGGTTCATAATGGTTGGTAACAATGGCTACTTTTTGACGATTGGTTGAAAATGTGGTCGATCACTTGGTAATTGGTTCATAATGTGGTTTACAAACTGGTTGATGGTGATGAATAAAAATGGTAATCCAGTTGGTATGTGGTTGGTATTATGGCTGTGGGTCAAGACGCTGTACCCCTGGTTCCCGACTATTAAGCATTGTTTTCCTCATAAATGTTGGTTGTTATCCTCCATTGGTGATTGGTTAATATTGACCCATAGCCATATGATTGATAACATGCTTACTTGATGGATCACCTGATCGCGAGCGCTTACTTGGTGGCAACTTGGGGAACCGGAACCTACCTGACGAGCGCTTACTTCGTGTGCTTCCCATGGTCAAGCCGAATGTTTGTAGTCATCCCTTCCCCAACCAACCCATAGATCCTGGTGCAGAGGAAGCTGGGCCTTGATCTGCGGCTTCCTACTGGGCATTGCCCTCGAGAGACAGCCCTTCTCAGCTCGGCTGGTGGGGCTTGGGGGTTCAATTTTGGAAGCACCATCTCGGTGTACCCACCTGAAGGGTGGGATGCTTTCCGCAAGTCTCTCTCAGATTTGCACCCCACAGCCATGGTTCAATCATCCCTCAAGCAATGAACATTTCAATGGAAACCATTGCTGTTGGGGCTACACCCTGCAGCGGTCATGAAATTATGCGAATCTTCTTGGCGTTGAACCGCATGGTGTAGCTCCAAAATCGGTGCTTAAGTTGGATGAATGATGAATGACGTCGATTCTTGTTCAAAGTAGCCAAAAGTATGTATTTTGTGTAGTTGTATATCTGCACTGTGTACATTGTACTATATGGATAAAACACCAGATGCGAAACATCCTTAGTGCACCTCACTGCAAGCTTCATCCAACACGCAAAAATATGCATGTTTCCAAATTATCAACATCCACATAAGATCAGCCTTCCGACTACCCCTGTGCGTATGACCCACAGTCCAGATGCAATCCATGGACCGCTGAACTCTGCATCACCGCCCGCCTTGTTAACAGCTCAAAAGCGCAAGGCATTTGCGAAAGGTTCATTGATTGGTCTCTATTGAGTCAGTTTGCACTCCTCGCAGTGATGTTGTTCCCTGACTCATGCCTGAGGGTCCACAGACATGTGTGCAGGGGTCCTGCCACTAAAACTAGCACCCACTGGGACCCAAGAGACTGATGGCTGGAAGACCGACATTGGGACACTTGGGTTTGAAAGTTGTTCCGAAATGTTCCGAAAGCTCTCTTTGGTTTCTTGTGGACTCCTTGGTGAGAGGAGCCTTGCTGAGCCAAGCTGATCCAAGCAAACACCACTCCATGAGAATGTCCAGCTGGGGTGCAACCCAGTGGTCATTCCAAAACATTGTGGTCATCCCAACAATCATTTAGGTTTCTTCCGAAGCCTGTCTCGCACTGGACCCAAAGCAGTGTTTCTGGAACAGTAGCAACATCTTTGCACCATCAATCTAGGACGCCACCATACAGGACTGTAGATTCACTGGACTTTTTATACATGGGAACCATGTGAAGTTTCCAATCGGCTTTTGTGAGGCATCGATCCATTCAGTGAGAGTTCCTTGATTCCCAGGGGTTCAGCCACAGCACTGGCATGGCCCCAAGAATCTCCCTCCAGAAACTGAGAGGCTTCCAACCTTCTCTTGACAATGATCAGCCATCGTTGATGGTTGCTGTTGTTGTTGTCGTCGTGGTCGTCGTTGTCGTTGTTGTTCTCGTGTGATCATCGTCAAGAAGTGTGAACCATCACCAGCCTCACTAGCCGCTATATATTATTGTTATTGATTAAGCATCATTAAGTACCGTTCACACAGAATGACCCGTGTGAGCCATTCACCATAGTTGGCCCACACAACACTCAACCAACACCTACGATGGAACATCTTGATCGCCCGTTGCAACCCTAAGATGCACCGACGTCCAAAGGATGTCGGTAGAGGTTTGATCCAGTGACTGTAGACGCTGGATAACAAATGATGATAGCGTTGGTTGATCGAAATGTAGGTGCAGTACGTATCAGTGTCCACGTGCAAGTGCACATGCGTATGTAGCACATATGCAGGTTGGAAGGCAAGCAAGGCCAGCATGTTGATTGGTTGATTAGTGAGGTTTTCTGGTTGGTTGGCAAGAAACCCAAAGGAAGCAAAATATTAAAGCATTGATGATAGTCATCGTCAGAATCATCATCGTCATCATCATCATCATCGTCATCATCATAATCATCATCGTCATCATCATCATCGTCATCATCATCAACATCACCCTGATCATTGTCAGCATCGTCAACATCTTCAACATCGACGTCACCCTGATCACCGTCAGCATCATCGTCAACATCATCATCAGCATCATCATCATCAGCAGCAGCATCATCATCATCAGCAGCATCATCATCATCATCATCATTATCATCATCATCATCCTCCTCATCGTCATCGTCATCGTCCTCGAGGTCATCATCGTCGACATCATCAACAACATCACCGTCGTGTTGTCATAATCATCATCATCATCATCATCAACAACAACCACAACAACAACATTATCATTGTCGTCGTCATCATCATCAACATCATCGTCGTCATCATCGTCGCCGTCATCATCGTCGTCGTCGTCGTCGACGTCATCATCATCATCATCATCATCATCATCATCATCATCATCATCATCATCATCATCATCATGGGCATCGTCTCTAACTATATAGGCTACAGCATGCTACAACATGAAGCATCATGTATCACGCAAAAGGTTCGACTTTGAGAACCAGGGATGCAGCAGCATCCCTCTCACACAGCACTAGCCATTGCCACTCCGCACCGACCCCTAAAATCAACGACTAGTCATGATAAAAATGACTAGTCATGATGAAGCATTGCTTATCATTCTTAATTAATCATTATCAACGACTATTCCCCGTTCCTATTTTCACAAACCATCATTGCTGATTTCTGAAAATCAGTGAACCAAATATTTCGCCTAGCATACTGGTTGCCAACCATGCTTGTGGGGCTTAATTCACCTGCTTATAAAAGGGCTATTTAGGTGCCATGCTTCACCAGGGAACTGACCCCAACTGCCTATGTGGGGTGTTTCTCAAGGCATAGAGGTACCCCCAATTCACCCAATATTAGTCATTTATAGTAATAAACTAACCAGAACTTTGGACTAACCAGAACTTTGGGGGTCCATGGGGGTCCCCTATGGCTTGAGAACCGCCCATATCCCAGGATGCCCTGTGGGAGCGCTCCAACTGCAGGGCGCCCCTCTTTTCAGCTGGACAGATCGGTCGGCGCCTCTGCCTCAACGGAACATTCCCGAGTTACATCCCCACGTGGTGAAAACATGGTGATAGCAATGGTTGATCCTTGGTTGATCATTGGTTGATAATAGTTGATACTCGTTGATAATAGTTGATAGTGGTTGATAATGGTTGATGATGGTTGATCATTGGTTGATAATGGTTGATGATGTTTGATCTTTGGTTGAGTTGATAATGGTTGACAATGGTTGATCATTGGTTTGACAATGGCTATGGTGATAACAATGGTTGATCATGTAATAAAACCATGTAAAATCATGGTGTTCACGGTATTGTTCTGTGAAAACATGGTTGATAATGATCATGGTGATGACAATGGTTGATTGACATGCAGGTTAAAAAGTGATGGATAATACTGGTCACTCATCAATGGTTTATAATTTGCCACTAGCATGAACTAGTAGTCACCGCAGTCACCTCGCACTCGAGCAGTGACAACTATCAAATTCACCACAATTCTCCAGTCTTAAACACTACCACTTGAACGAAATAACGCACATGTAACCAAGCATTTTTCCATGACTATAGACCCATCAAACCCATCAAACCCATCAAACCCATTAAACCTACCATTCTTCCCTGCATATCAACCCATCATTGGCCCCGTCATTGCAACCATGACGCGCTGCGCCCATCGCCCGGACCTGGCCTGCCGCAAGGAGCCGTAGCGCCACTTGGGGCGTCGGTGTGGGCCGACATTGAAGGCGGCGGCACGTGCCTGGCAGGTGAGATGTGATGGTTGATTCTGGTTATTTGTGATTTGGTTTGTAGGAATGGTTACTGGTAATGGATACTGGTGATTTAGTAATGCTTAGTAATGGTGATACTAATGGTTCGTACTGGTGACTTTGTAATGGTAGTAATTGTTGGTAATGGTAATGGTTAGGAAATCATGGTTAGTGGTGATCAATGTTTAGTAAATCATGGTTAGGAGTCATTAGTAAACAACCATCTCTATTAGTTCAATGGTTGGTAGTGATTGGTAATGATTAGTCAGAATGATTCATGATGAACTAGGGATTACCAATACCAGCTAGTTAATAGCTATAATGATTCATACTATCCCTAATCACTGGGCGGTTAGTAGTGATTCATAATGCTTCGTAGTGGTTAGCAATGGTTCGCAATTGTCGATAGTGACGGTTGATAGTGCTTCGGAATGGTTAGTGATTTGTAATGGTTCGCAATCGTCAGTTTGTAAGGGGGAATGGTAGAAGTGGTACGGTTTATAGTGATGGTTAGTAGTGGCTAGTTTTAATGGTGAATGGTGATGAGCAATGGTGATGGTTCATAGCGATGGTTCATAGAGGTTATATAATGATTCATCAATATTGATGGTGCATGGTTCTATAACCATTTGTGATGGTTTGTGGTTTGTCGCGGTGGTATAATTATGGTTAGGAGGAGTAATGATCGCTAGTAGTGCTTAGTAATTGTGAATGGTCATGATTGATAGTGATTGTTGAAAGTAGTTAATAATCGTTCTCCAGTGATGGTTAGTAGCGGTTGTAGTGGTTCATAGTAGCAATAGTGACGCATAAATGTTCTGGTTGGCTGTGTTCCGGGACACTATTATAGAAGAGGTTCAGCATTTTTTGGCCTTCAAGTTGATTCAGGAAAATCCCTCTCAAAATAATGTCTCAAGCTACAAATCATGGTAAGTAGTGGGTAGTAATGGTTGGTAATGATTCGACAAGTACTGGGTAATGGTGAATCGACTGCTAATCAAGCCATATTCGTCTCGATTCTGGACCTACCATAATCACAATTCAAATGAACCAACCTCTGGTTTTTGGTACCGATGAATGAAACTTCAGCCAGTGTCATTTAATTACGCTTCATATTCACCCAATTCTTTCCGCAGCACTGACTATTCCTAACCACCACATAGTTATATCGTGATTAATAATCATTGTCAAGACTTGTTAGCCACTACAAATCACGACCATTTCTGATGACTATTTTACCACTAGTTACCTTTCTCCCATGATATACCTCTAATACTCCTCTAATTGTAATAACCAGTAATTCAGCAACCAGGACTTTCCCTTCGTACCGTTGATGCATCACAAAATCACAAGCATTGCCATCATCATCCTGCGACCAGGATTACTCATGAACCATTGATCCTTACTAGAGAGGTGGCAGTGGGTCAAACCCCCCACCCCCTGGTTCCCCTATCATTAACATTCATTAACCATTTTTTTCGCTATGATTGTTGGCTATTATCCCCCATGAAATTGCTTTGGTAACTGCTTGACCCATGGCCATTTTTTGCTGGTATATCCACTACTATTGTTGGCTATTATCCCCTATTATCAACTATTAGCCAGCTAGTTAACCATTGTTGTTAGTTGTTATTATCCCCAATTATAGCGAAACACCAGGTAAGTCCCGTCGCATAACCGTTCGCCCCGTCGACCCAAGGATCGCCGTTCGCGCCGCCTCTTCACGTCGCAGCTCCTCCTCCACCTCGCGTCGCATTCGCTCCTGGCAACGGCACAAAAACCCCCCGCTCAACCCACCGCCGTCGCGCTTGCGAGCGACAAAGGATATTAGGTGAATGGTTAGTGATGGTTAAGTTGATGGTTAATTTAGTTGATGCTTAATTTAGTTCATGGTTACTTGATGGTGAATGGTTAGTTGATGGTTAGTTGATGGTTAATCAATTGATGGTTCATTTGGTTGATGGTGAATTGACGGTTAGTGGAATTTAGTTGGGTGAATTAATTGATGGTTACGGTAAATTTCGTTGATGGTTAGTGATCGTTAAATGATGGAAAATCATGGTGAATAATGGCGCACGGGTCTTCCAAGAAGAGTTCTCAGGTGTGCCCTGGCCCCTCACAACCCATCCACCAGCCATGGCTTATCCACACCATGAGTCGGGCATGTGTGAGATGTTTAGTGGATACCTGATACCTCTCCTGGTTTTTGGGTATTAAAAAACTAATGAGCCACAACCATTCACGGGTGTGTTCCCAGGGCGGAGGCTAAACAGTGGCAGGGCCCAAGTGCTGGCGGTGGAACGGAGGCTGGGGTGGTCTACAGCTGCGAGGGTTATGATGATTCAGAATAGTTGACTGGTTGGTGGTTTCAACCCCTATGAAAAAGAAAAATATTAGTCAACTAATAACCAACCATTTGTTCATGATTGCTATTGAAAAAAAATGTTTGAAACCACCAACCAGTTGATAGTGCTTGATAAGGATGCTAAGTATCACCTCGCAAATTGGTAGCCGAGGTTATACACTGAAAAAAAATCTATAGATTCTGATGTCGGCAGCTTCATTTGGCGGACAGCTCTACGTACAGCATTCAAATTCATCAGGAATCTTCTTCCGGTTGTATGTTGAATGTGTATGGCTCATGGAAGGTGCTTCGATTCCACCAAGTTAAAAATTGGCGATGAACAGCACCCACAGCAGGGAAGCACGTCGTAGCACGTCTGTATGAAACTCAACTTTGAAAAGAAGTTGTCAGTGCTGTAATGAAAAAAGACTGCCATCACGTTCCTTCACAGAATGATTTCCGCTTCTTTTGTGGTGCCACATCTTTGGACTTTGGACAGTCCTATATTTCTCAGCCCAACTAAAGATCCATCCCCTGCTGAGGTTTCAGGTCACATCAACAGGGAGGGCTTAACACGGCTCAACGAATGAAGAAATGCAAGAGCTCAAAACTCCTCACTTGCCTGGATTGAAAGTAGAACCAAGATGTAAAACTGCTTGGTGGTTTCAACCCCTATGAAAAATATTAGTCAACCAACCACTTGTTACTAGTTCCTAGGGAAAATAAAAAATGTTTAAAACCACCAACCAGAAGCTGCAAAGTGCACTGTGTACATCCTCTCGGCAATTTTTGGACGCTCGTGTGAGCAACGCCCTGGCTCCAGACAGGAACACGGACAGATTTCAGTCGGTGGTGTCTCGGCAAGGTCAGCGAATCACTTGGTGGGCCCATGAAACAACCACTTCCAAGAGATTCGGAATTCACGGAGGAAAATGTTTCAGAAAAGAACTGAGCTCACAAGGTTTGAAGTGGCTGGACCACGTGTATTTGTGAGTGATCTGCCAGACGCTTGTGCCCAAGACGTGAACGAAGCGAATGCATATCGCGGCACGCGAACCGAGCTGTCCGAAAGTCTGGATTTGAGCCAGTCTGGATTTGGGGAGTCGAACGTGCATTTCTGCACCCAAGCAGAGGCATTCAAGCACAACAGTTTGCTCAACTTCAGGTCATATTCTCCAAATGCTCTCTGCATGTCTGACTCCCTTACAAGCACATCGGAAACGTAAGCATTGCGCTTATATTGTTTGTGCGGTCGAGGCGTCTGTAGAGTGTCAGTCTTCAATGTCTGGTCAATGTCCACAAAGTTATGGGTGCAATACAGAAAGCTTGAAAGTTGGCTGGCCCTTTGACATCAAATGGTTGTGACATGCTGTGACCCATACCCACAAGTTGTCTGTGGTTCGCCATTTCAACTCGCACAAACATTTGATTCAGATGTAAAGGGTGAAGGCCCTCATCTGGGGAAACATTCGGGCGGTGTCGAAGCATCTGCGGCTTGACAAAGATAAGAAAAAATAACGTTACGTTTCCATCGTGCAGCGGTTGCTTAAAGCAAATGCATCAAAATATTACCAGCTACCCTATCCTAGGGCCCGTCTCAGGGCATACAAAACTGATTGCATGGTAGTGAATGTAGTTGAATTCCAGTGTCGGGAAGTTGCTCAATCATAGCAAACACCAAACCATATGATGACTCCAAGAATCAAGCTAAGTACGTGCCTCCTTCTCTTCTGATGCATTCTCTTGCATTGACACGTTGAGCACCAATCAACAACTCAGCAGCGAACGCTGTTCAACACCGAACTTTCAAGACAATTCAACACCTAACGTGGAGCAGAAACCTCCAAGCGGCTGCCATATATTTGTGACGACCGGCGCATCACTGACTGGCCAGCAGCGCTGATTGCAACTAAACGGCAGCGCAGATCGACTTTGGGCTGGCGGAATTATTTTGACAGTTGAAGTCGGTCCTTTCGCAAGAAGAGCTTTGATTCTAAACAGAAGTAGAAAAAATATTACAAGAGCAGTGGCTCGGGACAGTCCATGCACACATGACTGAAAGTTGACTCAAAGCCAACACATGCGCATGTGGCTATGGATGGGTCAGCCAAAATTGTTTCCCTATTGAAATGATCTGGGAGTACAGCCTCAATATCCTGGAGGACCCGGCTGGTGACTTGGTGAGCTTTGAATACGGGGGGGGGAGGTCTCGAGTCAACGCGAACCTAAAAGATCTGCTTTATGAATACACATTACTATCAAGGGTTTTCTGGTTGGTGGTTTCAACCCCAATGAAAAATATTAGTTTACCAACCATTTGTTAATCATTTCTAAGGAAAATAAAAAATGTTCTAAACCACGAACCAGTTATATACTATACATGACGATTTGGGGGTACGCCCAATTTGAAGAAACCACCATATATGAATTCGTTTGTTGGCTATACCATGCTACACCCCCATACACCCCCTGCATGTGTTGCCATTTGCTGCATCCCACGTTTCCTGTTGCGTGTCCCAACTTCTAGATCCCAACGGGTGCAGTCAAGTCCTGTTGCTGCGGAATCGCAGCTCACACCCAGCTGGCGGCAGACGGTCGCCGTCTCAAAAGTTGTACGGCTGGGCCATCGGCCATTTGTTTTGGTGTGTTCGTTGATGCCGCTACGCCATCAGGTTTCGGCAGAGAGACGGTTGGAGGGTGGTGGTGAAGTGAGTGAATTGAAGTGGTGTTGGTCGGGCGGCATTGGATGAAACGATCATGTGAAGTCGTGTATCCTACTTATACATGTGATCATATGTAATTATATCATGTCATCGTCAAATTGAACCAACCACATGGACATTCAAAAATCCTCCGTCTGTCGGAGCCTACACTGAAGCATTCTGGACTGCCTATCGCAGCTAGCCTCCCTTTCAGAATCTAGTCAGCACATCCACAGGACAACTCCCCGAAGAATCTTTGCTTTTGCTCAATGAGTGTCTCCATAAATGGTGTGCCCGGAATACCTACATAGTCTGTTTCAATCCAATTTGCCAAATTGACCCATTTAGAGTTAGGCACCTCAAATCATTTTAGGTCGTTTCCGGGGCAGAAAATCCATGGCTGGACAATCATACCGCCCCAAGAATGATCCAAAGTGATGTTTGCAGCTCGGCAATAGTCCAGGCACCCGCAGCTAAAGCTTGTCCTTGGGCGAGTCAACTGTAGTCTTGGTCAAACTTGTTCGATCCCAACATGGTTTCAGTATGCTCCAGTGCTTCCCTTCCTGACATTGATATCTGACTGTGCCAATGATACTACTCCAATGGAATGAAAGCACAACACAGGCGTAAATTTGCTCCATCTCCGTGCCAGGTGCACTCTGTACATTCTGTCGGCAATTTTTGGACGCTCGTGTGAGCAACGCCCTGGCTGCTCCAGACAGGAACACGGACACATTTCAGTTTGCTGATGTCTCGGCAAGGTCAGCGAATCACTTGGTGGGCCCAGGAAACAACCACTTCGAAGAGATTCGGAATTCGCGGAGGAAAATGCTTCAGAAAAGAACCGAGCTTGCAAGGTTTGTAGTGGCTGGACCACGAGTATATATTTGTGAGTGATCTGCCAGACGCTTGTGTGCAAGCCGTGAACGAAGCGAATGCATATCACGGCAAGCAACCGAGCTGTCCGAAAGTCTGGATCTAAGCCAGTCTGGATTTGGGGAGTCTAACGTGCGTTTCTGCACGCAAGCAGAGGCATTCAAGCACAACAGTTTGCTCAACTTCAGGTCATATTCTCCAAATGCTCTCTGCATGTCTGACTCCCTTACAAGCACATCGGAAACGTAAGCATTGCGCTTATATTGTTTGTGCGGTCGAGGCGTCTGTAGAGTGTCAGTCTTCAATGTCTGGTCAATGTCCACAAAGTTACGGGTGCAATACAGAAAGCTTGAAAGTTGGCTGGCCCTTTGACATCAAATGATTGTGACATGCTGTGACCCATACCCACAAGTTGTCTGCGGTTCGCCATTTCAACTCGCACAAACATTTGATTCAGATGTAAAGGGTGCAGGCCCTCATCTGGGGAAACATTCGGGCGGTGTCGAAGCATCTGCGGCTTGACAAAGATAAGAAAAAATAACGTTACGTTTGCATCGTGCAGCGGTTGCTTAAGCAAATGCATCAAAATATTACCAGCTATCCTTTCCTAGGGCCCGTCTCAGGGCATACAAAACTGATTGCATGGTAGTGAAGGTAGTTGAATTCCAGTGTCGGGAAGTTGCTCAATCATAGCAAACACCAAACCATATGATGACTCCAAGAATCAAGCTAAGTACGTGCCTCCTTCACTTCTGATGCATTCTCTTGCATTGACACATTGAGCACCAATCAACAACTCAGCAGCGAACGCTGTTCAACACCGAACTTTCAAGACTATTCAACACCTAACGTGGAGCAGAAACCTCCAAGCGGCTGCCATATATTTGTGACGACCAGCGCATCACTGACTGGCCAGCAGCGCTGACGTCAGGTTAAGGGCAGCGCAGATCGACTTTGGGCTGGCGGAATTATTTTGACAGTTGAAGTTGGTCCTTTAGCAAGAAGAGGTTTGATTCTGAACAAAAGTAGAAAAAATATTACAAGAGCAGTGGCTCGGGACAGTCCACACACACATGACTGAAAGTTGACTCAATGCCAACGCATGCGCATGTGGCTATGGATGGGGTGAACCAAAATTGTTTCCCTATTGAAATGATCTGGGAGTACAGCCCCAGCTGAGGAACGCAATAATGCGGCTGTGAATCCTGCCACATTGTATATCTGCATCTAAATCTTAAAATATATATATATATATTTCAAATATAAATATATATATATATATATTTATTCAAATAATATATATATATATATTTTAAGATTTAGATGCAGATATACAATGTGGCAGGGATTAAAATATATTTACATATATATATATATTTACATATATATATATATATCTAAAATTATCTATATGTATATATATATATGTATATGTATGTGTGTGTGTCTAGCTAATTAGGCGCTCATCTTGTCCGTTTGCAAGCCAGTTCATTCGTGTGTTTGTTGACTTGTTCTTCTGTCAGACCGCTAAATCCAGTCAACCACTCACTTAATCATCAGTCACCAAGCGAGAAAATTCCGCCGACAGTCATGGATGTGTTGAGAATGATGAGCTGGATGTGTGTTGAGAATGATGGGATGAGATGGATGTGTGTTGAGAATCATGATGTGAGTCAGCTGTTTCTGCCCCTCCATACACCTGGGATTTGTTCGTGAGCATTCCCTCGCATTCATTGACTTTACCCTGTGCAAGTTGATGACTCTTGCCTCCAGATACCAACTTCTAGATCCCAACGGGTGCAGTCAAGTCCTGTTGCTGCGGAATCGCAGCTCACACCCAGCTGGCGGCAGACGGTCGCCGTCTCAAAAGTTGTACGGCTGGGCCATCGGCCATTTGTTTTGGTGTGTTCGTTGATGCCGCTACGCCATCAGGTTTCGGCAGAGAGACGGTTAAAGGATCAATACTCAAGTGAACCAGGAAGTTTAGGTCGGTGTAGCCTGAGACCATAGGGACCGAGAAACATTCAAGTTGCCAACTGCATCAACAGTGATATTCAAGTGAATCTTCATTCCCTAAAACTATCAGAACCCCCCGTATGTCTATCATCTCGGCCAGTTCCGACACAGAACTCGATTCGGGTGTACCCAGGGTGCCCCTGTGTGGGGGCCCCCTCCATATCCTCAATGGCAGTGCTGATGGGCGCCATTGACATTTCCAAGATTGATTTCTCCATTCCCTGGGTTTAGTGGAGAGGTTGCAAAAAAGTGCGGCACACAGGATGATATTTACTGGAGTGGATCATTGATATCTGGTTGTGGTTCAAAGATATGAACAAAGGGGCACCCCTTTGTGTGCCACAATGCGGTACTCCTCACAGTAGGGTTGGTTTGTAAACCCACCAGTTGCAGTTGCAAATCATATCCACCAGATTCCACTGATCCCAAGCACGAAGCATTTCTGGAAGATCCGGGACACGTCTCTCGGCGCTTATGGACCTGACAATTTTGGAAACACTTCGGTTGTGTCGCAGAGGACGTTACAGAGAGGTCTCTGCCGCAGTTGTTTACAACAACAACTGCTGGCGTCAGGCGTGTTCGCCTGGTGTTAGCGGTTGGAGAACACTGGGCAGCACTGTCGTATGCCATAAGTTTCCGCTGTACCCCAAAGGGGGCGGTCCTATGGTCATCACCACATTCTGACTCAGTGGCCCCCAACCAACGATCGAATTTGAAGCCATGATTTCGTGGCATACCATTGCCACGACCGCTGCACGCGCACGAATCATAGATTGCCCGGCTTTGCCAAAAGGTTCTTAAAACAACAGCGACCAAAACAGCTGAGTCAAAAAACCAAAATAGGGGAAATCACTGAAAGCATTTCTATTTTGTCTGCTCATGTTCAGATCCTTTCTTCGTTCCGTTCAGGACCGCGTTTTCAGCCACTCAGGGAGGCAGCAGACCTTGGGCAAGGACTGGGACCAACACTTTGTGGTTCTTAGGACCTGCCTGAAGAGTGGCAATGGCACATGATTTCCCGGCCGGGCGGAGTGCAATCGACCACCATCAACATCCATCAGCACCGTATTGTGGATTGGGGTTGTAATAATACCTCGAAAATCCCGTGATGATCATGATCCCCCAACGAACCGGCTGGTATGACTCTCTCAACAATCATGAGCCAAGGCGTTGGAAAATGCCGGTTGCAAAGCGTTCAAAAGGCTCATTCCATTTCTGACGCTTGGTGTTGAGATATCTGTTGAAAATCGTAGAGGATAGGTCGCAATAATCCCATCCATAGTTGGCAGTATCAGGCCAGATGTAATCATCCTCCCATATAGGTTTTTTCGCACCACTATTGACGAGGACCCAAGGTCCTGTGGCCAGAATCCTTGTCCAGGGAGCCCCCCCTCGATTATAAGCCCCAGGAAGGATCGTTCATAAAGGAATAAACTCAAAATGTACAGCTGCGAAATTACTTTACTCAATACTAACAATCATTAGCATTGATAATAGCTACCAAAATAGTATATTCAACATCATAATTTAATGGCTACCATGGATATAGAATTAACATGGACGAACGTCAACAACCAGCAATATCATGATACCCAATATTGAACCAATACCAACTACCAATTTGAAGCAACCATTATATCATCCATTTGCTTACTAAGGAACCAATTTCTAATTGGTCATTATCAGCTACTGTCAACAATTGACGATTACGAACCACATGAGTGTTTCTCAAAATGGGGAAAATCCCAAATAGTCCTTCACATCAACCATTTATAGTAGTAAACCAAGAATAACTTGGGGGTTCCCAATGACTGGAGAAACCACCCACATGGCAAGAGTTGAACCATGTTCCCTATTAATCCCTATTTTCAACCTTTAATTGGAGTTTGCTAGTGATAGTCCCTGTCATTACCATTGTTGCTTATTAATGCTTATTATGTATCCCCTATCATTTACCGCCATCATTGTTGGTGATAAACCACCATCTAATCAACATGGTTGCTTGCCTTAATTATAGGTTTCTTGGTGACAAACCTCTATTGCCAACCACTATTGACCATGAAAACCCCTATAGAACCATATTGTTGCTGGCTATTCTCCCCGAATAATCCCCTATGAATCCCAATCAACCAGTATATTCCCCGTATATAGTACCCATCCATCAATCTGTTTTATAATCCATTCATATCAAACTGTTCGGGATTATGGGGCAGCATGTATCCCATAATACTCCCCTATATTGACCAGAGTTGACCATTGAGACACCCCTGAAAACCCATTCAGAAACCATGATGGGCCATTCTGACCATTCTTAATCCGTAATTGTTAAAACCGCATCCATCACCCTCCATCCATATTGTTGCTGCTGATGATTCCCTATGATTGACCATTAACATATAATCCCCTCTCAAAACCCATTCAGAAAGCACTTTTACCAGCATCAACCATTATAATCCTCTATAAAAATCTGGTTGGTGGTTTCAACTCCCTAGGCAAAATATTAGTCAACCAACCATTTGTTGATAACTAATAGGGAAAATAATCAAAATGTCTAAAACCACAAACCAGATCTACTGATTGTTATAAATCAACCCTTATAAATCTATATAGATCTTATAATCCTCTAAAAAAGATCTATAAAGGATCCTACATAATGGATTATAGCAATTTATTACTATAGATCTACTGATTGTTATAAATTGTTGTAAATCAACCCGTTATAAAAATCCATCAAAAAAAACATATAAATCTATGTAGATGTTACAAAAATGCCATCAAAAAAGAGCCCGCCCCATCCATGCCCCCTCCATCCCTCGCTTCGCCATGGCGCAGGAGCGCATTGAGGTTCGCCAGGTTGGCCATGGCATTGGCATTGCCTCGGCACCGCGAGCACCGCATCGAACGGCGGCCAGGCGAGGCGATGGCGCGACGTGGCGCATGGTGGTACCACCCGCGTCGTTGACCCGCTGCCATCACGATCAATGGATGATGAATCATGAATGATTCATCAATGGTTAGTGATGGTTAATGATGGTCATTGATGAAATTCATATTGTTGATGGCGATCCACGATGATCCATGATGGTCAATGATGATCCATGATGGTCGCATCATTGACCATCATGGATCATCATTAGCCACAAACCATCATGAAGCATCATTAACAACCAGCCAGTAGTTGCTCAAGCATGTTTAACTATTATTGTTGCTTATTATCCCCTATAATTACCATCATTAACTATCATTATCATTCATCACTCGTTCACCATGGTCAACACCGCCAAGGACTGGCTCGGCGCTGTGTTTCATGATGACTAAACAACAGTCATAAGCGCAACGCGACGCGTGGTCGTGGTCACCACCATGGAAAATCCATGGTGCCGGGAGTGGTAGTGGTATCTTGGCACACTCGCAACTTGCCATCTTAGTGATGGGAGTGGTGATAGTGGCAGCAAGATAGTGGTCATTACCACCACTATGTCTTACTTAGCAGTGGTCACTGTAGGAATCACATAGTGATAGTGGTCATAACAGTTTGTCCATGATGGTTCATAGTGGTTTAGTAGTACCATGTGACTACCCATTCAATAGTGGTACTGACGTTCAAAGGGGCTTTTAAAAAAAGCGATTTCACTGGTCAGTCGTAGCACAGGTGGACCGCCGGTGACACGACTTTCTACGTGCCACCGTGATGTGAAGATGTCTCCAACAAGCTACACCTGTAGCATAGTATGGCTGGAGCTTGTGCAGTGCTGACATTGATGTCAGGCCACAGCAACAAATGAATCTCCTGTCAATGTGGCTACTTGGGCGTCGTGGGTTGCAGATTGCACTACTTGAGACGTGAAGGTGGACCCCAGCGGTTTCGCAGTATCCCCATTGATGGATCTGTTTGTATATATGCTTGGCAAATGATGGTCACAAAGAGTGCTTAGATCAATGTGAATAGACTGCTTTTTTTGGAACACGCTAAGTAGTGCAAGGCGTAATTGTATGATCCCATGGTTTGTAGAAAGGAATAAGGAGAGAGCAAAAATATTCGTAGTAGAACCATATGTTGATGCCATCAAATATGGGGGGAGCTAATGAAGGCTGGATCTCCCATTAATATGTTTCAATTCAGAATGATGACTACCAACTAATCATCTATCATCCATCGTCCCACCATGATCATCACAAATTCACCATGATTAACAGTCATACACGATGATTAGCTACTCCACGATCTATTGTCGTTAAATCTCCATTTACTTTCCATTAATTAACCAGCATCCATCATGAACTCACCAACAACAATCCATTACCCACCGTCAGCTATGAATCAACCATCAACTAACCACCATTCACTATCCACTAACCATCAGTTAACCATCAACTCACCACCATTGATTAATGTTGACCCAGGATTAATAACACCCTGGTTGATTAATTGATAGGGGGTATCCCCCAAAAGCCTTGGTTTCCCATTAAAATGGTAACCTCCACAACTACTCAACCTGGGGTTTATCAATCCGGGCATAACTTGGTGGCCTTTAGATCGCTAAACGGCTTCAGGGGCAACAAATGGCAAATCGATTCCCAAAAAAGCAAAGTTCAGCTAAGTTCATAGTTGTAATCCCCCCAGCTATTGACCATAACCAGGGATTACCTTCACCAGCACTCACCTCATCTCCAGCTCACCTAGCAGCGGCTCACCGAGGCCCACACCCGAGCGTGAAAGCCATGCCTGGAGGGTCAAAGACTCAAGGATTTGATCATCTGGTGCTTGAAGCGCCCCTATGACCATGGTTAATGAGTGGCTAGTAATGGTTGATGTTGGCTGACTATGATCAGTAACTAGTTGGTGAATGAACCACCCCTATACTTGGATGTGCAGCTGGGGACGTGACCATGATTATAAGGCCTGCCAGGTAGCTTATAACCCCTAGAAACCATGGGAATTGCGGTCACTTACTAAGTCGTGGTGCACATCCAAGTAACTATGGTTGCTGGTCGGTTACTAGTGATTAGTCATAGTCTATAATGGCTGATTAGTGGCTAGTAATGGTTGATATTGGCTGACTATGATGATTAACTACTTGGTGGTTGAACCACCCCTTTGGTCATTGGTCACTTTTCACCGGCAACACGAATCCTGCTGCATGGTTGCACCCAGAAATTCTGAACACATCTCGTGGTGCCAAAATTGATAGGCAAAGCGTCTCTGGTTGGTGGTTGAACCACCCCTATGGAAAATATGGTTTTCAACTTTCAACCAACCATTTGTTAATAGTCACTAGGGAAAATCAAAAATGCTTAAAACCACCAACCAGATTTAATGATTGTTATAAATTGCTGCTTAATGCTGTTGCCGAATAGTGAATAGTGATGATGTAGTGGTAATGCGACGGTAATCCCTTGCAACTCTTACCATTTCTAGGCTTTGTGAATGGTACCTCTCAAATTATGATCTACCATTCTCCATGATATGTATTATGATTCTCCATGACATGGTTGGACATAGCTCGGAATGATCAGGATTCTGATGCCAGCAGCGACATCCCGGACATCTTGCACCCCCAATTCATGGGTACCCAAGCTTCTTCACCAGGCACGAAGTTCTCACCCACGAACGAATGTTTTTGTTGACATCATGTTCCCGCCTGTGTCACCAACGCTTTGCCCGTGACAACTAGCTTTGCTGTAAATAGTTGACATATTTGTAGAAACATGTGGGTGTTTCTGAAGCCATAGGGGTACCCAAAAATGCTTGGTTTATTAAGTTTATTCTGGTTTATTGCTAAAAATGCTTAAGATTGGATGATTTGGGGGTACACCTATGACTTGAGAAACCTCCTGCTGTAGCAACCGTGGTTGCGTCCTGCGAGGTCACGCTGATCTGCCCATCTGCCCCACCTGTGCAGCCATCTCTTCTTGATGCGCCTGACGAAAGCCATGGAAAATCACCACGGATGGGCCATGGGTTGACAGTCCATGTGGTGACTTCTCAAAATGGAAGACCCAAGAAAGGTTGGTTAATTACTACAAACGATCAACGACTGGATGATTTGGGGGTAGCCGCATTTTGAGAAACACTCATGTGTCATGTGTAGCCATGCAAATGAGCCATAGCCAATAGAACAAGTTGCTCGTTTGACCAGTCATATGAAAATGTGTTTCAAATACGTATTGAATATGTACGAATATTGTTAGATAACAGTTGATAGTGATAGTAGCCGGTGGTGGGTTAGTCATGACATGAATATCCATGTTATCAAATTGTTGACAATGATCAATACCCATCAGGAATCATCACGATAAAATAAGACTCATGATCAAGAGTTTCTACCACTAATGATTGCCAGCCAATGACAAATAGACAGAACCAATAATCACCCTGATAAATACTTGTCAACGGTATGTAGCTAATCACTGATAGCGGCTAACGCATCAAAAAGAATCACCAATAATGAGTGATATCCCCAAATGACTAAAGTAGACTTTCTTGGGATATTGACATTCTATTTTTTGCATGGTTGGTGGTCAGCCAGAAAATGGCATCATCATCATCACCACCACCATCATCATCATCATCATCATCATCATCTTCTTCTTCTTCTTTTTCATCATCATCATCATCATCATTATCATCATCCCGCATCTGCAGCTATGCATCTTTGCAACTGTTGAAAGTCTGGCTGCACAGAATCCCAAAAGCTTCTGGTACGAGATCTCAGGTCTTGGAAGGAGGTCATGAGTGGAAGCTTGATATGTGGTGGTACCTCTAGCGATACCCCAACTTGCATGTCCTCAATCTAGGCCTATTCCATGGCTGTGCAGCAGATACACCGCTCACATTATGATTGGTGTAGATGCCCAAGCCAGGGCATCGATGAACATCGGAAGGTTTCATGGACCGCCCCCCTGGCACCCGTCAGCGATTTGCATCGACAAGGACACGTCATCCACATGCGAGTTTGATCGTTTCAAGCAGTGAAGCACAAGAGTAACAAAGGGAAATTGGGTATTGCATACACAATAACCAAGTGTTTCTGAAAAAAGGGGGAACCCCAAAAATAGTTGGTTAAGAACTTATGAATTTTATGGTTAATAAAGGATGATTTGGGTACCTACCCCAATTTTGGTGGGTTATTGGTATGATATAGTTTCCAAGATTTGAAGCAACCAAATTACCTTTCATGGTTGATATTTGATACAGGTTCCCCACAGCTTGAAACCATTATCACTCCAAAGCGAAATACCAGGCAGGGTTTCCATCAGGTACCATGAACCCAGCCACTTGACATGAGAATTGGCCAATATCCATCGCCATTAGCCTTCAACATCAACACCGTCAAGGCATCATCATGAATTCTCCGTGAAAAGTCACCACTGAACACTCAAGAACCATAGAACATTATCATTACACCATGCAGTTGCCGCTAAATCACCAACTGGTTGGTGGTCTCAACCCAATGAAGGATATGCTTGTCAACCAACCAACCGCCTGTCAAAACTCGTGAACATAAAAAATGTTTGAAACTACCAACAATCGTAGTTGTTGAACCACTATTGCCGGTGAGTAACCCCTGCTGTTAGTCGCGATTAACCTCTTAAAACAACCTCCATAAAACCAAAAGAACTGGCAACAAACTGCTAAATAGCCTTAATTGAACCATTGTTCTTGCTTACTGTCCCCTACTAGTCAACCAACCAACCAGATCCAACCAGATCCAACCAGATCCAACCAGATCCAACCAGATCCAACCAGATCCAACTTCCTGTGCTTCACCGTTGCTGTGGCGCCTGAGTAAGCTGCAGTAGCTGTTGCCGAAGGGCAGCTTGACTCATCATGGCCTGGTGAAAGCCAGGGCGGGGCCAGGGCTTGGTTTACCGTGGCCAGGGTTACAAACCTGGAGGAAATTCGGAGATGAGGTTGGCAAAGCTGATGGTGAACTTGGGATAGAAGTGGGGTATCAATTGAGTATTCATAGCTAAGCAGTAAACCATGTAATGGCTGAATCATGGAGGCGAAGCATAATCAATAAACCATACTGATGAGGCTTTGTCAACCTGCAGAGTGCTACCCTCCAGATAGTCAACTTAAGATAAAGGGCATCAATAGTTTGACTGCAGTGACTTGTATCATGGATGAGGGTAATAAATCTGGTGCAGCCTATGGTGAACCGACTGAGTAAGTTAGGAAACCAATAGTACACTGACATGATAAATGATGGTGAAACCATTAAACCAACAGTATACCTCTGGGTAAATAGTATACTGAAACCAATAGATTCACAGGATGGTTCACCATTGCACCAAAGGTTCATGATGCTTGGTGAAGTGTGACATGTTGACCTTTCTCACCACGGTCAGTGCTTAAGCATGGTGAAATTCGCAAGGTAAACCATGCGAACATTCGTGATGCTTTGTTTCAGCGATGCTTTATTCAAATATCAAATTTGAAGCCATCACAGCTTCAAAGTGTTTGGTTCAAAACGGTGAACCAACATGAGATGTTGACCAAAATGACACAACTGGAGCAGCACGTCTTTCGTGATATTTCTTGGGTCATGAATGTGAAAGTCCTGGGACGGCGTGCCAGGGCCCAATCCGAACCTGGGTCCTGTCATCATTTCATGACAACCAGCGAGGGAAGCAAGTTACCATAGGTATTCCTGCTAAGATTCATGCTTTCCCCTGTGGATTGATCGATTTCAGGGTGGTTTCCCAATTCAAGATGATGATAGAGATACCCTGTTGGCGCTTTCAAAATTGAAGATGGGGTCATGATCGATTTGTGCTGGCGCAACGTTGCTGAAGATGGTTGGACCTTTATCGGAACACCGGAGCAATGTCCAACCCTGGGGAGATCGTTGGACAACCACTGACCATCGGATGCTATTGCAAGAGCGCTGGCTGTATAGGATGATCTCCATGCAGAAATCCCAGTGGAGCATCACTTTGGGGTCATACGTTCACCACCTTTTAACAACAATCGATGTGAAAAATCGCCGGCGACCGACCCTGTCAAACATGATGGTGCTTCGAGGATTATTGGAACCGGAGGCCGATTTTCCTCCATTTCTAGGAAGATCACACTCCAGCCAACTAACCTGGAAGTAGAAAATTCACTACTTATAATGGTTTTACATACAAAAATTGTGATTTTCAGCTTCCAGGTTAGAGACTGCCAGAGGCTAGTCTTGATCTGGATTGACCTCAGGGGCCGTTTCCGAGATCTCAACATGACAGCAATGGAGATTTTCAACAACCAGCTACGGTGAAATTGCCATAGAATTGCAAGAAAACACCATTCCAAACACCATGAAACAACAGCGAATCGTCCTTGTGGACTCATGAAGCAGAGCTACCATCATTGCACATGAAAACTACTTGAGCCAGCCTCCCGACACGGACGGAAGACCCACTACGGCTGGGCCTCTGCGTTGATTTGCTGATTGATGTGGTTGCACTGCATAGCCAAAGCCTCACCAGGTGCCAGGGCTTCCCATGGATGAAGTCATGGAATACGCACCAGTGATGGCTGCTTGCTTTTGGCACCAAGTATGTGCCAAGTCATAATGGCACTCCCAAACCAATGGTTTCCATTCGAAAATCTATATATGTTTGGTGGGTTATTGGTTAATTGCCGTATTTTGGCACATGCTCGTATGATGGGGTTAATTCATGTGTGAATATTGACACAAATGACCGAGATTTGACAAATGCTACTGATTATCATAGCGTCAGGTGATAGTAATGGCTTATATATGATTATCTATTCTAATGACTCTAATGATTGAGAATAGTGGTTAGAAACTATATGAAACTATTCATGTTCACCCATGATTGATACCTCCTGGTTGATTATATAATAGGGTGGCACTCGTGAAAAAGTAAGGTGTTTCTACTAGAATGGTACACCATCGAATCAAACAACCCAAAACTCGATCCATCGCGGCGTCACATTGCCTGCCTGTTGGCATGTGGGAAAGCCCAAGACAACTTGGTCACCACAGACCTCTTCGTAGCATACAAATCCTAACAATGAATGCGTTTTTCTGGTTGGTGTCAGCACCAACTCCCCACCAAGAAGCCACCAACCACCAGGATTTTTCAGCATTTTTCAGCACCAACTACCCACCACCTAGCTACCAACTGACCACCAGTTACCAAGGAGCCACCAACCCTTCCAACCACAGCATCCATCCACCATCCACAGCCTCCCTTGCACCACGCCCGTTCCCGCGGATCCGTGGCGCCGTGGCCGTCCCTGGGATCTCCCACGTTCACGGAGGCGCGCAGCTTGCGGAGCTCCACCTGGGGAGAAACTCGGAATTTGGAGGGATTTTCGAGGGTTTTTAGTAGGGATCTATAGGGTTTTGATCAGGTTTTCATCGGTTTTACTTAGGTTTTTTATGAGTCTTTTATGAGGTTTTACTGGGTTTTTAGACGTTTTGATGGGGTTGTAGGATTTCATAGGCTTACTGAGGCTTGTTGTAGGGTCTTTAAAACGTTTTTATGGAGGTTATTTTACTGAAGCTTTACGAGTTGATGACAGGGTTATACTGGTTGATGAGTATCGGTTTTGTTGTAGGTTTATTGTAGGATTATTATAGGCTTATTATAGTTCCGTACTACCTTACACCGGTTGAGTACGGGTTTATTGATGGTTGTCTATGAGTTGTGGGGTTATTAGTTGATGATGGGTTGATGACAACCTAGAGTTTTATTTTGGTTGAGTAGTGCTTTATGGTTAGCAATGGTTGATATAACAGTCGATGGGTGTACAGAATCGTGATTGCATAAATGTGACGACAGTGGTTCCAACGATGGTTACAAGGATGGTCAAACAAGATTTTTGGATGCTGGTAGTTATAATCCTGTTTTACTGGCGGTTGTAATAATACTGTTGCATTGATGTCTGTAACAATGGTTGCATTAATTGTTGCAGAAATGGTCGAACCTTGACCGGTACCAGGGGTTCCCTCTGTGTTGTGGAAATGCGAACAGCTGTGAAGGATTCCAAGCGACCAGCGATCTTGCTGAAGCCCTAACCAGCTCATATTCTACATCACTAGAATTATGTGATGTTCTACGGTGGTTTCTAGAAACCACCATATTGGTATGGGGCAACCGCCAGTCTAAATATTTGCATGTTGATCCCAGCAAAACCTATAGATGTTTGGGATGTCCACTGGGGGGACCCACGGCCATCTGACCGACGACTGACCTCGTGACCACCCTCCATGTTACACCGCAAGTGCTGTCACAAAGCATTTCCATGACGAAAAAGCATCGTTGGCAGTTGCAAGCCATCCGGTTCCCCGATGTCTGCCCCCCGCACCCTGCAAGCGGAGTGCGCAAGCCATCCTAGGAATATTGGTCAATCAACTGATTCAACCCCAACCATTATAGATATTGAAGAACTAAAAAATGTTTGAAACCACCAACCAGACTAATAATGCATGATGATGGCCAAGAATGGCTGCTGATTGATGATGTTTGAGTACTCCTGCTAGCAGTGAATTTGTCATTGTCATTAATGATCTGTCATGAGTAGCCAATGACTCCTTTATGAGATCATAGGGTTGATGGTGCTATCATTTAATTAGTAGCCATTAGGAGTCCATGGATCATAGGGTTGATGGACTCCTTAATGAGACCTGAGTGCACCCAGCCTTCCCAGAGCGAAAGGGTCAAAGCACCATCCAGCCAGGCTAGTGACCGTCATTTGGGCTTCAGGGGTTCAGGTGCCCTTGACCAGCCATACGATTGGAAGCAAAAAAGGTCCCTCAAGATTTCATAACAAACCATTTATTCGAAGGTACTTTTATTGAGGGTCCCTCTCAGGTACCCTCGAGATTTATTCACTTGTTAATTGTTTATCCCAAGATTTTTGGGCAAACTAAAACCATTTGGTTGTTGGAACATGCGGCTCCTGCGGATTCCACACGAAGGTCGACATATGACCGGTGGCACTCCAAGCTGTGACCATCACCCCCCGCCTCCAACAAAGGGTCATACCTGGAGAGGCCCGACAAATGGGACAGCCCCGGAACTTGGCTGGGAAATGGGGATGGGCATTCCT
>VSDK01022000.1:394333-405924 GCA_009767595.1 Symbiodinium kawagutii
GGAGTCCACATCTGGGGGTTGACTACCCAAAGTTCTTCTAAAGTTTATGGATCTTCATGGTATCCTGCTGACTTGGGAAAAACCGTGAATGCATCTTGGGTGAGTCTCATCGCAGATACTTGGACAGATTTGATTGGTTTGTATCAATCTGCCATGGCACTTGATGCCGAAGATCATTAAAAACAGTTCTTCGTATTGGAGTCATTGCATGATGGAGCACCTATTAAGAATTCTTACTGCATTCTTACTGCAGCTGAATGATCAGTGATGCTTCTGCTCTATCACTTGCCTCGTTGTGGTCACATCTACTGTGTCTCAGCATCTTCACCTATGTTGCTGAAATGACTACATTTTGCGGCAGGATCATCGATGGGTACGGGTCAAAATTATGAAAACCATTTCTATGGCCATTTATAATGGACATCTATTATAGACCAATGATTTTTGGGTACCCAATTTTGACCTACAACCAGATCTCGAACCTTCTTTTGGATTCACAGAAGAAAAACGGCTGTTGCCGGGACGATACAGGTCATGATCAAGCCATCTTCAACCAAGCGGATGGGGTGCAGCACTCAAAATGACCAACTATAGCCAAGCATAGAAATATACATGTATAGATAGAGAGATATTACAGTTACATGTATATATGCCATATATATATATATATATATATCGATTCATATGTATACATATATACATAAATATATATATATACATAAATATATGTATATATATATATATCAATATATATATATATATCGATTTGTATGTATACATATATACATATAGAAATATACATGTCAGTGTGCATACTGTACATAATATATATATATATACACGCTGTATGTACCAAAGGCAGAATACCAGCACAGCATTTCAAAAGGTACCTCTGCAAAATCATCAACCTCCATTGCTTGTTGGGGTTGGATAAGTCGATAACAACCGATTTTGTGCATTTGCAGTCTCAATGTGAGAACCCATCTCTTGACACAAAGTCGCTGATAATAGTAGTAGTAGTAGTAGTAGTAGTAGTAGTAGTAGTAGTAGTAGCAGTAGCAGTAGCAGTAGCAGTAGCAGTAGCAGTAGCAGTAGCAAGTAGCAGTAGCAGTAGCAGTAGCAGTAGCAGTAGTAGTAGTAGTAGTAGTAGTAGTAGTCGTCGTAGTAGTAGTAGTCGTCGTAGTCGTACAGTTAGAGTAGTAGTAGTAGTAGTAGTAGTAGTAGTAGTAGTAGTAGTAGTAGTAGTAGTAGTAGTAGTAGTAGTGGTGGTAGTAGTAGAAGCAGTAGTTGTTGTTGTTGTTGTAGTAGTAGTGTTAGTTGTAGTAGCGCTAGTTGTAGTAGCAGGAGTACTAATCTAGGTCCCATTGGCTGATTTATCATCTCATACAGCCGCCGTTCGTTAACAGCCAGTTTTCCTCTGAAAACTGAACATTACTGATGTTGTAGCCACCTATCAACCGTGGATTTCTCGTTGCTCGTTGGTTGTCGCTAATGATGGTTGGCCATGCCTCAACTCTGCTGGATGCGCACGTGCCATTGAATCCATTGAGCAGGGACAGCGAACTTGCGGTGAGTGCTGCAGCCATGTTGTCAGCGGCCGGCCTCACTTCAGGTTACCCCAGCGCGGGCGAGGGCCCCTTTGTAGTACTGTCGTGGCATGTTGCGTGGTATCATGTTGGTTGGTACCATGTTAGTTGGGTGCTTAATTCCCATCAATTCCTCTTAGCCAATTGGCACTGCCTTTCTGGGAAAAAAGTGGCTAGCGCTAAATAGTTTCAGCAAAATGACCACTGATGGTTCAGAAGCCAGTTTATCTAATTTCAGGGGAGGCCGGAAACAGCGTGAGGCTTCCCAATGACTTGAGCTGCACCCAACCAGCTACCCCAGATTGATGTAACCAGACCCGTTGGTAATCTAACATAGCAGCTGGGATAGTCTCCACCGTTTGTAGATCACCCACCTATTGAGAAGGGTGACTTTCCAGCGAACTGTTTGATCAGGAGAGAGTAGTCATCTCAAAACAAATTGGAAAAAAAACAGCGAATGGGAGATCCGCAAAAATGCAGTTGCATATACTTGCAAACTTTGTGGCTAAGTATGGTGGTTCATAGTGGTTGACCATGGTGGCTTATAGTGGTTACCCACAATCAATCATCGTTCATCAGGGTGGTTCGATTCCCATCCTTCGCTGTCAGGTCGGTGATTTTCCTGGCATAATGGCCTCGCCAAGAAAACCAAGGACCATCACAGCTGAGGCTTCGCATGGGCAACCATCACCACAGCTCAGCTTTAACCCATCACTTTCCCACAGTGAGGAAGAGACGGGTCTGACATAAAGTCGAATAAGTGATTCTTGCTGGTTGCTATCCCCCCCGTATCGTATAACCATCATTCACCAGTACCAAACAATATCAACCATTGCGGGCCCCTTGTTGAACATGATAGAAAAACATCATTGCAGCCACTGCAGCCATGTTGATCAATTCTTAGCAACCGAGAAAACATTAAGTCACTGTGAACCAGCAATAACTTCGTAGAACTATTCAATACCCACAAAACAAAAACGACCTTCAACCATTCGTGACCACCATTAATCATCACTTACCACTATTGTTGGTATCAACCATCATTAACCAACATGATCGACTTACCCTAACCCTAACCCTGACCTACCATTGCCCCCTTCAAATCCCAACCACCCCACCATTCACCCATCGTTCGCCAAGGTTCTGCGCGGGCGCGGGCGGCGCGTTTTGTGCTGCGCTGGCGCTTCCTTTGGTTTCTTGGCAGAGGTTCCTGGCTCGGTGGGGTTAGAAGCCACTAGTGATCCAATAACTAATTTAGTGGGCTAACTATAATGGCTAACTATAAATAACTATAATGGCTATAACTAATTTAGTGGGCTAACAATAACTAATAGCTAATGGCTAACTATAAATAACTAGTGGGTATCACTAATAAATTAGCCACTAGTGATCCAATAGCCATTAGGTATCACTAAGAAATGGATATCCAATAAACTAATGAATGGCTAACTATTGGCTAACTATTGGTTATCCAATAAAGGCTCAACCTTCAGTTAGCCATTAGTTTTCCAACATAAGGTTAACCAATGGATAACTGAATTGAATCAACCTTGTTGGATGCTTCTCCTCTTAATTGACAAGGTTCATCCTGGGTCGTTAATTCAAAGGTTAATTAAGCAACAATAAACCCTGAATAAGGGATTCACCTTGTCAATTAAGAGGTTAATTAAGTAAGATAAGAGGATAGTAAAGTTAAGGGTTGGGTACAAATGAAAGTTTGTAAACAAATCAGTTAATTCAGCAAGATTGATCAAAAAAGGGAAGTGAACCTAATGATAACAGGGAAGAAGCTATGGTCAGTCCTGGCAGGTAGTGACTGCCAGTAATGCTGAGTAGTGAATGATGTTCAATGAAGCTTATGACCTGGTGATATGTCAGTATGAT
Organism: Symbiodinium kawagutii; assembly: GCA_009767595.1. Classification (NCBI taxonomy): domain Eukaryota; class Dinophyceae; order Suessiales; family Symbiodiniaceae; genus Symbiodinium; species Symbiodinium kawagutii. Next base: position 397,804 of record VSDK01022000.1, read on the forward strand.
ACAAATTGACAGTCAATAACTAGGGTTAAGAGTGGTTATGATAGTCCCGGGTAATCACATTGATGAGTCGTTGATGATACATTGTGAATCAACAAGAGAACTAATAATGGTAGTGCTTACCATTGTTTTCATTACGATGCTTGATAGTGGCAGTGGTTATATACGATCGCTGACAATAGTTCATAATGACTGCAATGATGGATGATGATGATGATGATGATGATGATGATGATGATGATGATGATGATTGATGATGCTGATTGATGATGATGACGATGATGATGATGGTGATGATGATGATGCTGATGATGACGATGACGATGACGATGACGATGATGATGCTGATTGATGATGATGACGATGATGATGATGGTGATGATGATGATGATGATGATGACGATGACGATGACGATGACGATGACGATGATGATGACGATCATGATGATGATAATGATGATGATGATGATTGATGACGATGACGATGATGATGACGATGATGATGACGATGATGATGATGATGATGATGATGATGATGATGATGATGATGATGATGACGGATAATGCATGATGGATGATGCATGATGGATGATGGGGGTGTTAATAATGCTTTCAATGGTTTTCATCTTAGGGTAAAGGAACTGTATAGGGCTCCAAATGGATTAAACTGGCTGATCCTACCCAACGCGTTGTGAGCCCAAGTGTCTATGCCGGTGAGGTCGTAGGTGTGGCACGAAAGCCAGAGCTACTTTCGCAGCAAGGCTTCCCCCAGCTACAACCAACTCCACATGGCTTGGAATCATCATCAACCAGCATAACTGGTAATAACCAATCAGATCAATGCAGCACAAGTGATAGCCATCTATAACTCAAAAGTATGAATCATCTATAACTACTCAATGATATAGGATACTTAATCAATGATGATACTGAACTCAATGTAGAATACTCAATCAATAATTGATAGTCACCAGCTTCAACCATGTCATGGCAAACACATACAGAAGCAGCACATGTCGGTTCCTCTCCACAAAAGCGTCAGGGAACATGCGTAAATGGAGGATTTCCCAGGGTTTCCTAACAAAATGGTGGATTTTCCATTGCCATGTTGGTTACTAAAGGGATCCAAAGGGTACCTCATTCCATGCCTGATCCTCTGAACCAATAATCATTGCGTTGCTTGTCGGATGTTGCTTAGTGTTGACTATTGTTGCCTATTGTCCAGCTTCCAGTTGGCAGTTGCATTGCCAAGAACCAACTGTCCTAGTTATTGGCTGGGACTTCCCTCAGCCCCCCTAGCACCATGCCGGGCTCCTAACATTTTCATTCACCAGCCGTCCCCTGCTTTCGTAGCCAGCCAGGCAGCCTGTTCAACAGAACTTTCATCGGTTGTGGAGCTCCACTGCCTGCGCTGGTGCATCGCGGCTAAGCTGACCCACCATCCACCTGCGAAATCCTTGGGGGCACCCCTACTTTGAGAAACATCCAAGTGTAGATTCGCATTGACCTAACACTTCACCTACTTGATCTATTTCGGGATCATTGCTATCATCATCCAACAAGTCTTGTTTAAGTGGAGATTGTTGGTTCCAGCATGATCAACGAGGTTCCACCCATCGTCTGTGTAGCCCATCCAGCCACCATGCAACAGTTGAGCCGTGGTCATGTTGATCATGTTATATTCGGGTGCTGACCAAAACTACATCAGATTCTGATGACAATGAAAGCAAGTAATTTTATAGCCCGTTTGTTTGATGCAAAAAAAACAATTAAAGTTGTAAATGAACAAAAAGTCGAACCACACAGAGGGTCTATGGCAAAAGAAATGGGTGACTTGCGAATCTTAGCCAAGTGCTGGCCAGTCTGGCAGTGGTCGTATTTGGGTTCTGCAGCCGCGATCACGAGGGTAGATTTGATCGCTCAAGCGTTGCCAGTAGAGTTGCCAGCAAAAGAATCCGTTGCCCCAAGATTTTCAGATAGATGAGCTTCCTCCAAAAAAAGAAACACTCGACTCATTTCCCGGGAATCTATTGAAGAAACCTGGCGTTGGGCTATGACACAAATGGTTGTCAGCAGCCATGGCAGTGGCCGACAGTGCTAGCAAGTGATTTAACCACTTGACGTTGGCGATTCATGATGGCTTTTAATCATTCGGATGGTTTTGAAACAGAAGCTGATGGTCATTGGATTCCAGATGTGGACAAAAACTCAAAAACAAGTCGCGTTTGAGCGATAGACATTGTAGCAAAAACCTCAGAAACATTGTCCCGCACGTGTTGTTGATTTCATGCTTCAAATAACTGTGTTTATACAATTTTTTATGCGTCTATAGTATACCATACGAATCTTTCCTACATGTTCAATGGTAGCAACCCCAGATCACTGGTTCAGAAGCAGCTGTCTCACCGATTTTTTCCGACCCCAAGGTGAAAAGGTGACATCACCGCGACTGCGCCTGAACCTGTTCCAGAGCTTGAGGAGCTGTCTTGAACCTGTGGAGGTGAGGCAGTGAACTCACTCATCACTGACCGCGCTGAAGCATCGAGGTGACCATGGAAGTGACGCCGATCCCAGCGCAGACCATGATCAACCCATGGTCCATGACCAGCCATGCATTCATTCACCATGATTGTCACCACTTCATCAATATTGTTACGAGTATTTACCATATCAATTGACAGTCCTCACACGTCGATTCGTTAAGCATCAATTTACCATCAATAAGCATCATTTGACTCTTCAATAGCTATCAAGAACCAGAAATTTCACCAGTAAATGCGCAGTATCCACCACAAACTGACCCACCTCCCACTATAACCACATATAACCACTATAGTTACTGTACCCACTATAACTAAAACCACTATAACCAGCATAACCGCAATAACTACTCTAAGCAAAACCATTTAGAGTAAATGTGCGTAATCACTATAACCACTACAACCACTATAAATACTATAATTAACGACTTAACCACTTGACCGATTGTTATAATTTAATCACCAATCAACCACTATAAATACTAGTAATACTATAGTATCTATAATTAACCACTTACAATTAACCACTATTAACCACTATATATATATATTATTAACCAATCAACCACTATATTAACCACTTAAAATTAACCACTTCACCACATTTACCCACCACTGGCCCAGTCTTCACCAAGCTCAGGGGCCTGGGCCATCTTGGTCGCAGCACCTCCCCCACGTTTACCACGAGCACGGGCTCGCCTGCGAGTTCGTGCAGCGTGGCTGATGGTTGTTTTAACAGGTGTTTTGAATGACGACTTTTGAGACATGGTGTTTTTGATATATATCGTTTTATGTGTTTTCAAATAAAAACGGGTGCTTTTCACTGGTGGCCTTTGATACATGGTGGTTTTCATGGTTGCTTTTAGCTATCAAAAAACTGGTGGTTAAACCCTTTTGGTATGTGACGAGTTTTTGTTTCATGGCTGCTGAAATTTATGGTCGTTTTCATGATTACTTTTTAGTAGTTGTTGGATCATGGCCAATATCCAACAACAACAATAACGACAACAACTTGATTTCTAGTCATCTTCCCATATGATCGTCCCCGAAGCGAGCAAGATTCCTCAAACTTTGCAAGTTCAGGGTTCCGTGTCAAGCCAATGGTGTGTGATCAGCTGTAGTTGGCTAATTGACTAGACAATCACCCCCTGATATACCATTGCATTCCATGAGAAAAGTGTATATGATGGATAATACCACGGAATACTATGGTATCCCATGACATACCAGTATACCATGGATACTAGCAGCGCAAACCACTGATACATTTACATTTTTCCTGGATGGTGACAGCCCACGATTTTCTTCGAAATGCGGACGTCCATACGCGGCATCCTCAGAGAGTGATGGTTTCCCAAGAGCCATTTTTGGACAGCTGGTGATGAGTTCAAATAGCACAATCCCCTGAAACCATCAATGAGCCGAAATTGTTGACAACTGGACTTTGAGGTGCGGGTTGTTAGCGTTGGAAACCATTCGTGCCATGTGTTCGCAGCTGGACAAGCATATCCAGCCGCAGGTGTCTAGCAAAAATCAACAAAAATCAGAGGTCCCAGCGGGGAGGAGCTGCACCCCAGTATGTGTCACGACCAACCAGCTGGTCGACCCCTGGTCAATTGCAACGCTTCAAGGAAATTCGCAAGTTTCCATTGCGTAAACAAACGAACAACCAACCACCCACCCAACCAACCACCCACCCAACCAACCAACAAGCAAACCGACAAACAAACACCTTAAACAAGGACCAGCCACCGGCAAAAAACAGCAACCATCTCTTGGAATTGGCTCATATCCACATGGTTGTCAACATCTCTGTCCTTATCTTTTCTTTCTTGCCACTTGGTTGAGATGAAGGATGTTGCTTCCCCTTCTTTTGCAGTGGCTTGCTTTTTCTGTTCCATTTGTTGTCCTCCTTTCCTTTTATTTAAAGAAATGCAACAGACCCGTCCATCCGGCAAGCCTTTGGTAACAAAATGCAACAACTGGACCTGAAAGCATGTGATGTGTGTGTGTGTGTGTGTTTCCGCTGACCTCATGTGAAGGTCACAACAACAGCGGCAGCCCCGGCCCTGCGCCTTGTAGTTGTGGAGAATGTTGTAGTGCTGCCATCATTGCCACTCAGGGAGCCAGTGGTACTGCCATTGCTGCCACCACCTGCAGGATCGGCCCTCATACTTGACCTTTGTGGTGTCCTCTTGCCATGGGACGCATCGGAGATGCTTCAGGGCATGGGTTTCAGGCGAGCAAGGTGGTGAGATCATCGTGTCACTACTTTCGTACAGTAGAACTCACCTACAAAATAATTGCGCAACAGCCAAGTCGTTGCTTGCGCCCTCAGTGTTCACCAAGTGTACATATATACATGTACAGAAGTAATCTATTATCGGGCTTGTCTTACAGGTCATTGGTTGATACTGTTGCTCACAGAAAGAAACCAACTGCCATCATTCAGCGATGGCGGTTGAAGGCTGCCTGCCTTGCACAAAGACCTGATGTTACTTGTGAGTCAGTGAGTTTTTCTGTTCTGGGGATTGCGATGATTGAGTACGTACTGACAAAAATAGGACATATGGGGGGGGGGTCACAGGGCTAGGAAATAGACACAAAAAATGATGGGTGGGCAGCCTACTCGAACAGGTAGGACCCCGTAGGATGCTTGGGGATGTGTCTCCATTCCCCCATGGGCTCTCCAGGGCTGAGTCGCAGCGATCACAGGGACGGCCGATTTCTCTCAGCTTCGAAGCATTTGGGATAGCTGAAACCACCACTGGTTGATGATGATTCGTAGTGGTTTATAGTGGTTCATAGCAGAGAAGTCTCAACAAATGATCAATGGTTCATAGTGGTTCATTCCCCTTCCGCTGCGAGTGAGCCACTATTAACCACTATTAAGCACTACTGATCATCATCAATGGTTGATACTGATGCTTAATCACTCCTGGTTGAGGAGATGGTTCTGGCGAAAAAATGTTGGGAATGTGTGGGCGATCCAACTGTTGGCTGAGCGTAAATCACCTGCTATGGATATGCTATGGTGATGTATCATTATGCAGCTGACATTACTGGACACTACTGGATTGTACTTCAGTGCAACTCAGTACAGTATGACCATTGACAATGATTGGTGGTAGTTATACTGAAAAATTGGTGGAGAATGGCTTTGATGTAGCCAATCTTACGGAACAATGTCGATGATGGTGCAATGAGATACCAATCCCAACTCCTGCGGGGTACCGCTGCCACTGATGTTGGCACCACTGTTTTTTACACCCATGGCGAGCCGGACCCGCATCAGCCTATAGCTGCTATAGTCCAACCAATGTTCTTGGAAGTTATCACCCATGAAAACCCAGCTCATCAGCCATTATCATTATACAACTACTTGTATAATCCGTGATTTGCCACTACTGGTATTCAAGTCTATTCACCAATATTGCCGTTCATGAATGAACCATCAAATAAGCATCAGAACTCATCATTGACCCATCATCGAACAGTCAAACTAAAACCCTAATCCCATCTAGGTGTTTCTCAAATCAGGTTGCCCCAAAATCAGTTATCATTTCCAGTAATAAACCAGCCATAACTAGAGGAACTAATCCCATCTAGGGGAGTTCCCAACCTGGCTTCAGAACCCCCCCCAGTCATCCCATCCAGGCACTCGCGGTAGTAACTTGGCTTGTATCGCTCGTTTGGCGCCCCATGTCCCCAGTATTCAGGGCATCCTTCTCCGCGCTAGCGCCCTGCCAAGGGATCAGCTCAACTCCGACACGGCTGGTTCTTCCCAAAGCCAGTGACTGGGAAGCCCATAGCATGGATGGTTTGTTACTGTAAATGGCTAATAAACTGGATGATAACTGGGGGGTGCCCTGCGACTTGAGAAACCACCATCATGCTCAAGAGCGGTACATAATGGTTCATAATGGCAAAGAGTGGTTAATAACGGATGATGCTCATGAATGATGGTTTAAGAATGGTTTGGAGAGGTGACTAACGGATGATAGTGAGAAATAATGGTTAAGAGTGGTTGAAACGGAAAATAGTGAGTAATAATGGTTAGTTGAGAATTAAGAGTGGTCAAGACTGGTTAATGAGGGCTAATACTTAACAATGATGGCGCAAAATGGTGAACAGTGGATAAGAGTTTGATAGCGGTTGAGTAAGAACAACCGTGGTGTAGAATGGTTGAAGAGTGATTGACAACGGTTAAAAATTAAGAGTAAGTATTAATTAAGAATGGTTCAGACTGGCTAATAAGTGCTAAGAATCATCCATGGTCGATAATGATGGCTAATAGTGGATTTGTAAAAACCACTCAAATATTTAACCACTATTTTTAGTAGGAAGTTGAAACCTCAAACTTCCGACATCTGGAAAGGCCAGGCAGGCATTCCAGAAGAAGAGATGCGAGAGAGAAAGAGATGTCAAGACGGACACGCATGTGGGTGAAGGGGAAGGAATGACACGACACGCTGTGGTTGGGTGCTACGGTTGAGGAAAGTGACATTGCCGCTGCGTTTTTGATTTTCCAATTGCGCTGGTGCGTGGCATGCGCAAGGAAGTCGACACGTGGCGAAATGCTCAATTTCTGGAAGTAGTGCCATGCTCCAGAGATCTCGGGACATCATAAGGCAGCAAGTATCTTCTCAACCATGACGAGCCATGTTTCTCATACCTTTGAAGTCCAATGACCTCTGGCTAGATACACAAACAGGTAAGTGAACAGATAGCGCACTATCTAGATAGATAGGTAGGCATATGGATGGATGACGGACGGACAGATCCATGGACAGACGTAAAGTGGGCAACTTTCGTCAGGTGCAAGATATGTCCAACAGAGATGAAAGCAACCTTGGTTTTCAACTAGCTATGGTGGTCCATACCATCACGGGAATCGCCAATATCACTGTTTATGTGCCCAGGTATAGCTCATGGTCACTTCAGTGTCATTGCTTACGAGAATGCAGATCCAAAAAAACTTTTGTCCGTATAGAAAAGATCAAGTTGCGTTGCCAGCGCACTACGCTCAGGTTTCGTCATAGCGATTGGTCGGAAATGTATAGCACAACCCATTGACTGTCAGTAGAAACATGGTTCCACAAATCTGTCCCGTCTTCCCATCAAAGAATCACAGCATGGTTGCCCATAACCATCATCAACAATGGTAATTAATGCATCAGAATGGTTGTGACGGAATCAATTCAAAAGTAAAAATGATTGTTATTAATCAGTCAGTTCATGCCTATCTATCAACTCACTAGTAAAGGGATATGGTTGGTATATTGACAACCTGATCACAGAGTCATTCCCCCTGGTGTCCGATTCACCTTTGTCTCAGGAAAGTCCGATAAGGCTGAGCCATCAGCAATTCCATCAGCATCGCCCATTGCTTATTGGTTGTACCTATTGTGTACTAAAAAAAACATTGAATATGCAATACTCGTCGAGCATTCAATGCCCATTGGGCACGCAAATTAGCACTCGATATTCATTTCTTACTGGTTTAAATTCGGAATAACTGTTGCCCCTTGGTTCTAGCAGCTAGTGACTATCCCTGAATCCAATTTCATCACGATCTTCCGAT
>VSDK01022000.1:413678-425664 GCA_009767595.1 Symbiodinium kawagutii
TGCTGAACGGACTTGCTGCTCTTCTTCGATCCACCTCAAGGTCCATGGCTGCGGCCACGGCATCCCATGGTTGGTGGTCCCCGCCAGTGGATTTCCACGACACGAAACTCACCACGGGGTCTCCGGGCGATCCATTTCTCAGTGGTGAAAGTCACCAGGGAACCCTGGAAAACCTTAGGGAACCCTGGAAAACCTCAGGGAACCCTGGAAAACCCCTCTGAGGCAAATGAGGGCCGCACCCATGAGTAACCTGATCGGAGGTCTCGTGAAAGAACTAGTGAATCACCTGCGGAGTCACGCGGGATTCCACCATGATTCATGTGTGCCAGAGTTTCCTTGCTGATTTTGTCACCAGAGACAGAGCCATGGTGTGTGTCCGCAGTGTTTTTGCTGGCACTTCCGGCCAGTACCAAGTAATTATCCCATAGGTCATCTCAAAACAATTTTACAACCATTATGAACTTGGGTGAGTCAATCTATGTGAGTGCACGCTGGGTTTTGTCGACAAGTAGATCTCACTTCCATTCATCATTCCCCGCACCGCGATACAAGGAATATCAAGGGATCAGAACCAACAGGGGCCCCCCAGCACAAGGCATCTATTGCAGAGACTTGCCAAACAGATACAGACCGTTGTGAAAGTCACAAGAATAGGCGAAAGATTCATCAGTCACAGAGTCACAATCACAAGGAGTATTATGTAAGTCGCCATAGCTCGCTTAACTTGTCGATGTAAGAATGGCGTCAAGGCATGTGACGATCAACGCGAGCCAAATGACCCTGAATATCTGGCGGTTGAGTGATCATGTTTCGCCAACCTGAAATACTGTCAACGCAATTCAGACATGCAAATTGGGTGTTTTTTATATACCCTGCAACTCCAGGTACAGTACATGTTAAAATAAGCGACTCGCGCTGGAGGACTGTATCATAAAAGAGAATCTCTACTGGTAGTTGAGGATCGACCCAGTTGACGTGGGTTCGTTCTTGCACACACGTGGTGTCAGGTTTGGTGTCAGGTGTCCAGGTTCCCAGTTGCACCTGCTGTGATTGGAACTGAACGCCCCGATTCGGCCAGAGCCCATAGGAGCTTGAAATGCGGCGGGAGTTCAGTGTGTGGCAGCCGGGTTGGATGCACCGAGCCAGAGTCCCAGTGACCATCCCAAGGTTCATTTGGATCGTGTTTCCCCCCAACCTGATGGTTTACCCCAGGGGACAACAGCCGATATTAAGATGATTTGCCTAGATATGTACATTCATTTGCATATGTATATATATATATATATGTTTATTTATTTATTTATTTTTTCATTCAGAAATATACATACATACAGATATAAATATAGATATATGTATATACATACATATATATATATATGAAAACAAATCGATTTGTACAATTCAGAAAGCTCTACCGGCTTACCAATTTGGATTAGAGCGGTTGATACTTTTCTGATGAACCCCAATTGTGATGCCATCATTTACCCCTTGAACTCTTGAAGCGACCATGAACTCCCAACTGCTCCCAGAACTACCTATCATCTCAGGTCTGATCCAAGCAGGATGATTGGTGCATGCTGTGGATGACACCACCATGGTCGGCAGGGCTGGCTGCATCCTCCATCTCTTGCTTCTGCCTTGCCTTTTTGGCCTTCTTCTCCTGTCATGGGCAGCTTTTTGATTTGCTATCCATGAAAACGTGAAGGCCACATATGATAAGCTCAAACCAAGCGGTCACCCTGGTTTCTCAGACGTATCGAACAGCGCAGAAAAATGGTAACCAGGCAGCTTTTCCCATGATTACCCAGTGTCAAGAGTGGGGACTACCACGGTCAACCAGTATATAATTCTTGGGGACTGGCTGCCCTATGGCCATGGTCGCTTCCCAACACCAACATGCATCTGGCACTCACCACCATGACATTTTTAGTTAAGAACGCAAAAATATAATGAGTTCATCAATGGCTGATAATGGTTCATAATAGTTTCAGAATGGGCATAATGGTTGATAATGGTTCATAATAGTTTCAGAATGGGCATAATGGTTGATCATGGTTCATAATAACTAATAGTTTCATCTATGGTTGATAATGGTTGTATGTTTCATAATAGTCAATCACAGTTTAGACTGGCTTCAGTAGATCCACAAATGTGGGGCCCCCAGGTACAAGGCGATACCGCTCAAAGTCACTTGCGCAAAGTGATCCCAAACGTAACGTCACATCCCAGATACTGTATCCATGAAGTTGAACAAGAATCCTGCACCGATGGGTATGTAGTATTTCTCAGGACTATGGTGAAGGCCAGCCCCAAACTTCCCTCTTACAAGTGGCCTATAAATGACTGTGGGTCAACAACCTGTACCCATGACCAGTCACCAGTCCAACCATTGGGATGTGAACTACCCTTTTGGGGGGACGGATGGTGACTTGATCCATCCTCAGTTTGTTTTCAATCCCGACACGAGACATGAAGCTCCACAGCATCGGGTGGGTTGTTGTTCAATCTTCGCATGTTCCAAACACTGCCGGGCAAAGCTTGCGCTTTGCCTGTGCAGTGTCGGCGATTTGAGAGTGACTTCCTGATGGTTAACATTCGAAAAAAAAAACGTGTGAAAAAACCAGATGTTCAACTTCCAAATGGTCCTTCTTGTCTTTCACCTTTTTTCCTTTGGGAGACCGGTTGGGTGACCTCGGCAGCGAACTCGATGGTTCCAGGAGTGAGCCATGGGAGCCATTACCAGCGATGGGTAAAGTGATGGTGGTTGGTTGAACTGTTGGATCTATCAATAGCATCATCAGCTAGTTCATTGCCATGGTGTTCACACCAAGATTAGTCGCTAGTAACCAGTGTGTATGAGCTTTACCATGATTAATACCCCGTACGGCTGCTCCTGGTGTTAACCATCATTGGTAACCATCATTGGTAACCATCATAGCATCATTGTTAGTGAGTATGAGTTATCATCCAAAGTGGCTAACGCTTTTAACCATCAACCGCGAGTCAAGAACCATCATTGCTAACACTAATAGCCGCTGGCCGAACCCAAAGGCGCCTAATGAACATGCTTAATATCCAACATCAAATCGTGACCAACCAATGACCATCATCAAACCACTATCAAACCATCATCAACACATCAATCTCAAGATCAAAGATCAAACATTGGTTGGTCAAACTATCAACCAAGATCTACCCACCATACCCATCAACCACCATGAACCCACCATTGGTTGGTCAAACCAACCATTGGTTTCTGAACGACCAACTGATGACCCATCCCAACTCTCCGCGAGCCCCCCGACTTGGCATCGTCAGTCCCTCACAGATTTCCCCCAGGAGGACGTGTTGACGCGTGGCCACCATGCACCGCGTTAATGAAACGAATTGGCAAAGGAATCTGGTAAAAGGGTCAGCAGGACTGGCCTCAACAATATTCTGAAACATTTGAGAATTTACACATGTAAAAATGAAGGAGGATTAGCCTTAGCAAATTCTTAACCAACATGAACCATGTATATCAGTATATCAATCTATATCTATATATACATAACGTTTGAATAGAATCATCCTGGAATATATCGAATCTCCCCAATGATCAATATTGAAACAGCTTACGTATGACGGTCCAATGCCATGTTCTATCTACTCCAGGATGGTTTTAAGTTGTACATACATTTAAGAATATATATATATATTATATACATCTATGTTTATCAATATTTACATGAACATGTACGTATATATGTATGCATTTATTGAATATGTTTGTATCTAAACACATATATATATATATGTAAATCTGTATCCACATATACGCATACTCTTGTTTACGTGTGTCTACAGTGAACATTGTGTATACATGCATCAATATGCATGTGACATATGATTACATGATATACGTGGCTGTTTCTCAAAAGGTGTACCCCCAAATCATCCAATAGTAAACCATCTGTAATAATAGGCCAACATAGACCAACCACAATTTGGGGGTACCTCCCATTTTAAGACACCACCACGTATACATTGAAGACCTTTCGATGATTCGGGGCTCCAAAACGAACGGTTTCAACGGACCACCAGCTGCTCCGCAACCATTCCTATCCTCACAACCCCCTGGTTGAGGAATGTTCAAATTCCAAAGAAAGGTACGTGAACGGCTACAAGGGGCCTTGCGCCCACAGCCATGTATATGTCCTGATTGTGAGATATGGATATGGATATGGTTGTAGTTAGCAATAATGGTGTCACGGCATTATCACTTGAGATAATCACTATCATTGTTGCTGATGCTAAACAAATAACTATCCCGGAATAGACGTATTGCAATATCCGAAAAAAGTGGCAGCATAATGGTGTTACTGATTGGATCATTCTGAAATGCTCCTTCCTCTCACCAGACTGATCGGAGCCATGGTTTCTTTGGATGCTCAACTGCTGATTGCTGCAAGATGTTATGGAGAAAGGTTAGAAAGTCAATTGTGTTGTCATGATTTGTGCTTTGCCATTGATCACTGTTGAAGTAAATTCAGTAGGGATGTTCAATCGCTAATGAACTGCCTAATGATCTTTGCTGGTAATGGAAGATCTGTGCCGTTCGCCTTAATGATAGAAATCACCGCCCATCAACCTACCATTGTTTACCAATGCTTGCCTACCCGACTGGAAATCAACAGCCGGATCCTTCAAAATGGGCTATTCCTACCTATGATTTCTGGCTATCTATCTGTCTATCTATATACCAGCCTATCTATCTGTCTGTCTCTTTAGGAATCTTCAAACATCATTATTTCAATCTTTGAGATCTTTGAGTATATCTATCTACCTGGCTACCTGTCTACCAAACGATTTCACGTTCTATCTATCTGCTTATCCATCTGCCTATCTATCTAGCTAGCTAGTTATCTGTCTGCCCATCCATCCAGCTAGCCAGCTGTCTATTATGTCTATTTGCCTATCCATCTATCGAGTCAGCTACTTATCTACCTGTCTACCCAGCAACCTGTCTCAATATCAAATCATCTATCTATCTGGCGGTGTCTACCTATCTATCTGCCTATTCTAAGTATCTAACTGTCTATCGATCTTGTCTATATACCTAGCTATCCGACTATCTGCCTATCAAACTGTCTAACTACCAAACTGTCTGTCTGTCTGCCTGCCTGTCTGTCTGCCTGCCTGTCTATCTACCTATCCATCTATTTTTCTTTCTCTCTATGTCTATCTATCGACCTACCATCATGTTTCTTTCTATTTGCAGCTATTTCTGTTCAACTCTGTCGATCTCCTCTTTTGGAACATCAAAAGAGGCTGCAAGAACGCCAGTTTTTAACGATGTTGACTTCCAAATGTGCTTCGCGCAACAGCAGCGTGCCTTTCTTACCAGTGCTTTTCGCTGCAGACCTCAACACCTGCCGCTTTACCAAGCCTACCTTTCGACCATCCGGGACCACAAGACTGCTGAAAACACTTGAAAGCGAATCACTTTGCGTCACTACTATCATTCATGTACCTGCATGTCTCTCTTGACATCTCTTTCTTTCTGACCTCTCTTCTGGACTGACTGCGGCAACTTAAGCTTTTACTTCCAAACTTCCTTCGATCAGCTCTATACCGTTGTTTTCAAGTTAGATACACCAATCGCATTGAATACTAATGTCGAACTCACAATAGTTATACCCAACAACCAGCACATACCAGCACTACTGCTGCCAGTATTCGTTGACATTGCTATACCATTGGTTAATATCATTATTTCCCGATGGCTCAGGGTCCCAAGCAGCCCCCGCCTGCTGTTCGTTCCGTGGCCACTGGAGGCAGGGCTTCCGTGGGTGGCGCCGCTGGAGCAGCCTGGAGAGAGACGGGGAGATGGGCACCGAACAAGCACAGCAAGCAGGCAGTTTTTAAGGTGGATGAGTGGTTTATAAGCTGCTCGGGTATCCTCAACTCTGGCATCCCAACCAAACTGTTGCTGGGTATCCTCAACAAGCTTGTTGGGGATAGCCCACTCATCATTCACCAGGTTCATGAACAACCATTCCATATGCTGGCTCGATAAGCTAGTGAATATGCAGTTTGATAGGCTGGTTTATGTTCGCCTTGCTGCTTCATGTTTGCTGATCAAGGTACGCTGCCACAAATACTGATTGAGAATGCAAAAATGCTCAATGACAGGGAGATAGTGACCAACTGTGATAGCATCGGCTAATCAACAACAATCCCAACAGTGGCAACAATTGGCACCCACTCAACAACCCAAGTTTGAAAACAGATCACTGCCAGGGGAAGCATTCCAATGATCACCGCTATCCACCACGTGGCTTAACATCAGATGTGGAGGAGCAGTACTTAGGTTGCCAAGCTTGGCGGTGGATTTCCGCCGGCTAAGATTCTGGAGGCACTCCCCTTGGGATACTGACTTCTGGTGTTGACCTTTTTAACAAGAGTTGACCATTAGTTAACCACATCATTAACCATCAGCGTCAACCCCTTTCTAATCATCATTGAATATGCATTCACCATCGTTTTCCATCATCTATGTACCAGCATTGGTCATATGTTCACCGTCATTCACTACAATTTAGCATCTCCAATGGCTTCGGAAAGCACTCACTTTGGACTACTCTCAGGGTCAAGCACCCATTTTCGGAATACCTGCTAAATACGAGTACGATCAGAAACACCTCAAGAAACCGCTGGTTTGTCATTACCATAGATAATGACTACTGATTCACGGTTATATGATGTTAGTGATGGTGGCAAACCCTCGGTTGGTTAAGGATCAGTGTTGGTGGCAAACCATTAAGCAAAGGTTATGTCGTGAACCACAACCATCGGTTCTAACATGAACTTCATGAATCATTGACCATTGGTGATATAGAAATGATATAAGTTTTCAGGCGACCCAAACATGTTGATTTTCCCTGATGACGGTTTCTCTTGTCATGCCGGCATGTGGGATTTGTCCGCAAAGGTAGCAATGACAAACAACGGGGGCATATGATCGTTCCAAGTCTATTAGCCATCATTGAGCATCATCAACCATGGTCAAACCTGTTTGACATGTGATTAGCCATCATTCGCATATATTCGCTCTACCAAACAATTTTGCAATATGAACCATCATTAGTCATCATGTATCATCATTTAACATCAGTAAGCATCATGCGCTACAAATGAACTAGGCACGAATCAACCATCATCTAGCCATCATCAATAAGTGTTGCACCATCATCAACCATCCTTAACCATGAATCAACTAGCACAAACCATCAGCATAAAGCCCTTCCAACCATCACTAACCATAGATTCACTACATCATTCATCATCACGAACAATGCATTGACTATCATGAACCATCAATCGGTAACCATCATGAATCATCAATTCACCATCAGTTGTCCATCAATTAACCATCATGAATCATCAACTCACCATCAGTTGTCCATCAATTAACCATCAATAACCATCATATAGCCACCATCACTAGCCATCAGTAACCATCCATCAATCAGTAACCATCCATGAATCATCAACCATCAATAACCATCATGAACCATCAGTAGTAGCTATCATTAACCATCATAAACCATCATTAACCACCAGTAACCATCAATAACCATCCATGAATCCATTCCCTCCTTCCATCGTCGCTGGCTCCTTCGCCTTGGCTCTGGCCCCTCGGGCTGCGGCCTGCGCAAGCAGCGCCAGGGCTGCCACAATGGTGAATGATGCGACCAATCGCTGGGAATAGTGGTTTAAATGGTGGTAAATGATGAGTATGATGGGGGTAAATAGTGGTTATATTGATGGTAAATAGTGGTTATAGTCATGGTTAATGATGGTAAGTGGTGGCTTACTGGTTGCTGATAGTGTTTATACAGGGTGGTACCCTCCAGTTACTTATTTTAGGCTATACCTAAGGTAACTACCAGTTGGGGTAGAGATTACTATAGATACTTAGGTGGGTTAAAAACCAACTTATAACCAGGGGGGTTACTACTGGGTGCATGATGGCTAATGGTGAATGATGATAGATAATGCCACTGGCAAATGATTGTGAATGATGGTTATCAGCCGTGCTTAGAATGATGCTAAATTGCAGGTGCATGGTGAATGATGACTATCTACAATTATGGTTTATGAAACCATTATGATTCCGGCTGTAAGATAATAATGTGATCATTATCAAATAGCTGGTTAATGATGATTCATGTTGGTGAATGGCGAATGATGAGTATCGACTGGTGAATTCATGCCGAATTAGTTGGCAATCGATTCTTGGTCATTGGCCAGCAGTGGTTGATAGTGGCTAATAATAGGATGAATCAGGGATGTTGCTTACAGTAATCACAAGGGATGATAGTGGTAAAAAAAAATGTATGTGTGTGTGCGTGTGGTGAATCATTTTTGATAATAGGTGGCTTGTGGTTGATGAAAGTGAATCGGCTCACAGGGGTACATCCTATCAATGGTGTTTGACATCCCCGGTGTTGACCATAATTACTCATTGTTATCCATTAGTTAACCATACCAAGAATCATGATGAAAACAATTCGTGTCCGTCAACTCTTGCCATCGCGAATCATAATCGTACTTGTGTTGGACTGTTCAAGACTGGAATGATCTTTTGGAGAATTGTCAATAATCGATAATCATCAGCATGACGGTTGAACCCCTAGTCCTATCAGTCGCAGTCAGCCTCGAAAAGTGTTGACCATCGTGACTCATCATCATCAAACCTCATTGATGATCAACAATGGAAAATCATCTCTAATCAACCAAGCGAATAACCACTTAATACATCATAGACAGGTTTATGTCAACCATCAACTTGCCAGTATCGCTATCAGCAGTGACGTGCTTCAAGCATCAGACAAAGGAACAAGTGAACATCTGATCAATGATTAATGACCAGTATGTCCATTGAGGAACCATTAAATCATTAAATTTCGGTCGGGCCATTGAAAAATGCATGAGTTAACCTGCACTTCACCAGTAGTGATTGTCATGACCTACCATCATTTTTAAGCTTTTGGTTGCGAATAAACATCCATGGCATTGCGTGCCACTATTAAGCTCAGAAACTATCAAGAGTAAGCAACCAGCAAATACGAGCATAAATATGATTACTAGTATGTATATATATATATACATATATGTATATACCGTACATCATCACCGGTAAGCAAAACAGGCGGTGCATATGTACGACAACTTAATCATTATTGGTTACTATTCATTAACAATTTATCCACCATCATCAAACATAAAATAGCCCCTATCAACGATGGCAATCAACAGCACAATCAGTATGACACATGAGCTGCAGGAGCTGATTGTTTGACCTAACGTGTAACTATCATGAATATTGTATGGTAATAGCCCCTATCAACGATGGCAATCAACAGCACAATCAGTATGAAACATGAGCTGCAGGAGCTGATTGTTTGACCTAACGTGTAACTATCATGAATATTCATGAATCATCTATCATGCGACATTGATTACTATTCCCCGCCAGGCAACCATCTTTTGCCATTATCATTGTAGTTAATTGTAATTACTCATCAATGAACCTTTGTATATCCAACCAGTTTCGTGTAGCCATCATATGCGGCCCCCATCAACAATGGCTGACCATCATTTCAAGCGTCATGATAACGACCATGGACAATTGGCAGCGACTATTCCATTGGTTATCAATGGTCAGTCGTGGTTTTGATGATGGTGTATTGATGCTTAACCGTCCCTGGTTGATGATTAGTAACCACCACCCTTTACCCTCTTATGTACCCCATTGTAGCATCACTGGCCTTTCCAACCGTGTTCTCTTCCCAAAGCTTGGGAGCCGGACTGCCGCCGGCTGTGCACGCTGCGCTGGCTGCACAGGTTGCGCGGGCTGCTCGGGTGGCCCGGGCTGTGCTGGTGGCACGGGTTGCACTGATGGCACAGGCTGCTCTGGCTGAGTGGGCGGTGCTGGCTGCGCATCTGGCATTGGCTGCCCTGGCATGGGCTGCGCTGGCACGGGCTGTGCTCGTGGCATGGGTTGCGCTGGCTGTGCGGGCGGTGCTGGCTGCGCCGCTGGCACGGGCTGCGCTGGCTGCACGGGCTGCGCTGGCTGCACGGGCTGCGCTGGCTGCACGGGCTGTGCTGGCTGCGCGGGCTGCCCGGACTGCATGGAGTTTCCA
Source organism: Symbiodinium kawagutii (assembly GCA_009767595.1). Classification (NCBI taxonomy): domain Eukaryota; class Dinophyceae; order Suessiales; family Symbiodiniaceae; genus Symbiodinium; species Symbiodinium kawagutii. Next base: position 423,869 of record VSDK01022000.1, read on the forward strand.
GCGGCGTCCTGCCAACTGGGTGAAACCTTGAAATATGCAGGAACTGATGGCCAATATTTCTAGTTTTCATGGCTGATCATTGGTCATCATGGTTGATCATAGCTCCATAACAGGGAGATCCATAATACAATCCTAATGTTTGAGTTCTGTGTGTAAATGTCTGTACGCAATGGTCTTATGTGGTTGTATACTGCAATAGAACATTCAAAAACATCTAAATGTGTATTTATCGATTTACGTGAGCGTGCGAACTCAATGTGACAAACTGCCAGGTTCATAAAAATTCTAAAATAGACCATCCATGCATCCCAACGCGCTAAGTTGTCACCCATGGGGTGCAACAGAACCTTGCCTCATTTGCTTTCTCTGTGCGTGTGTGCATATGCATATACCTATTTTGAGTTGGGTCGATGTTCACACGCTTAGGTCTGAAAGTTTGGATTCACCCCTGGTAGACCTGGTGCGTGTGTGTGTGTGGGTGGGTGACTGCACATGTGATTTTGTGACCAGTTTACAACATGTTTTTCGATCAGCATCTGCAAACGCGCATGGACTCGTACACACTGCGTAAGTCCGCTAGGTAGCAAACAACAACAACGTGCGTCTAAAATCTAACAGCAGTTTGGTGTCTTTGCAGTATATCCATGAAATCTGGACACCGAAGCATGGCCATGAAAAACCATTCATCACACCTTCATTTATCACACCCTCAACCATTCATCACATCCTCAACCAATGCCACCTAGCTATACATCCACCTGGCAGGCCAGCCACTACCCCCCATCTCACCAGCGCCACGGCCGGCCCACCTTCACCAACTCTTGCAGCGAGGTCAACTCTTGTAGCTGCTCCAAAGCCTCGGGCGCTGTGCAGCGGGTCGTCCCCCCGGGTCACTCGGGTGCTTTCTCACTGACTGGGCCAGCGACTGGGCCACTGGGGACCCAAAACTTTCTGGTTGCTTCATTGGCTGATTCAGACAATGAACCAACCAGATAACGAACCAACCACTGGGGACCCAAAACCAGTTCTAGAAATGGTTGCTACACTGGATGAGACTTGGGGGGGTCACCTATGACTTGAGAAACCCCCACCTGGTTGCGTGGAAAATCCGGGCACTTTGAGCTTCCAGGTGACCAGACTGTAAGGCTGACAGAGAACAACCCAACAGGGGGGCAGCAGACGGCGGAAGCTTCCAAGAGGCCAACAATGCTGGTTGGTGGTTTCAACCCCTGTGAAAAAACATGAGTCAACCAACTATTTGTCAATAATCACTAGGGCAAATACAAAATGGTTGAAACCATCAACCAGAATTGTAAGTCAAGAAGAGCAAGTGCCGATAGTCCGCCCCATCCATCTCTTTAGTGGCATTTCTGTCCTGACAGCTTCTCTCAGCTACCATTTGGTTACACCACTCCTGGTAGCTCCTTGGCTCCCCGTTTCAAAGGGTATAGAGATACCCCTGGCTCCTTAGCTCCATCAATCCTAACCACGAGCCAGTCATCTCTCTCTACCTCTCTCTTGACATCTTTGCTCCGCGTCAGCTCTCTTTTGACACGTCTTCTCCGTGCCGTCCCGTCTCTCATGGCAGATCTTCTGGGTGTCATGAGCTTTTGGGAGTGGCAGCTGCGGCTCTTGTCTGACATCATCAGAGACTTGACATCTTTGCTCAGTGTCAGTTGTCTTATGGCACCTTTTCTCAGTGTCATCTCTCTCGTGGCTTCTTTGCTCAGTGCCAGCTGTCTCATGACACCCCTTCTTAGTGTCATTTCGCTGACATCTCTGCTCAGCTCTATCGC
>VSDK01022000.1:425789-443766 GCA_009767595.1 Symbiodinium kawagutii
TCTATCTATCTATCTATCTATCTATCTATCGATCCATCCATCCATCCATCCATCTATTTTTCTTTCTTCCTTCCTTCCTTCCTTGCTTCCTTCCTTCCTTCCTTCCTCCCTTCCTTCCTTCCTTCCTTCCTTTCTTTCTTCCTTTCTTTCTTTCTTTCTTTCTTTCTTTCTCTCCATGAATCATATGAATCTATACATCTATCTATCTACCTGTCTATCTATTCATCTATCTATCTGTCTGTCTATCCATCTATCTATCTATCTGTCTGTCTCTCTGTCTGTCCGTCCGTCCATGTGTCTGTCTGTCTGTCTGTCTGTCTGTCTGTCTGTCTATCTATCTATCTATCTATCTATCTATCTATCTATCTATCTATCTATCTATCTATCTATCTATCTATCTATCTATCTATCTATTCTCTCTCTCTCTCTTTCTCTTTCAACTCTTCAAAAACTAGGCAGTAGACGTATTCTGTGTGGAAATCCGAGGTCGGAGTTTTGCAAGCCTGCTATCTACCCTAAACGCATTGTGTTTGTGTGAGACGTCCTGAAAATGAAATGTTCAAACATGTCTTCACAGTGCCTCTTCACAGTCACAGTGCCAATCGGCCTGCTCAGCGTCAGCTGTCTCATGACATCTCATTGGTGTCATCTCTCTCTTGACATCGTTGCTGGGTGTCGGCTCTCTTTTGACACTTCTTCTCAGTGGCAGCTCTCTCTTGACATCGTTGCTCCGTGCCAGCTCCCTTTTGACATCCCTTCTCAATGTCAGCTCTTGCTTTACATCTTGTGCGTGGTTGCTCAAATGTTCGAAACACAGAAGCGTCTTTCTATTGATGCAACGAATGATGATTAATTACCAGTAATGGTGGATATAATGACAGGCTAACAGGTCTATGAGAATAGGATTGCTGCTGTAATGGTTTCATAATCATGTTGACAGTGGTGCGTAACGATAGTGAATGATGATTGATGATGGGTTACTTATGTGTGATACTGATGGCTCATAATGGTTTTGCAATGATGGCTATCAATGATGGCTACTAGTGACTCACTAGTGTTCAATGACAGTTGACAAGCTAGCTAATGATTGATTGAAGAAAAATCAACCGCAAATACTGGTGAATTGTGAATAATGGTTAATCAGGGCCGTTAAGAGGGGCCATATATTGGTGGCTACCAATTGTTGATAATACTGGCGAAGAATGGTGAACAATGACTGCTAATAGTGGTGAATACTATGGCAATAATAATGGCTATCAAGATCCTTAATCATGATTGTTAGTGGTCAAGAATGGTGACCCATCATGGTAGCTCTTATGGATACTGAGCAATACCATGCAACGGTTCTGTTTGTTTAGCTCTTACATCAACAAAGCCGTAGTCGTTGGTTGATCATGGTTCTGTGTGGTCAACAGCAGTAAACCACCGACAATACTCACAAATGGTTGATAAACAAGGTTGACCATCAAGTGTAGCTACCAATGGTTGATAAACAGAATTGTCGCCCCAAATTTTGGGGAACGCTTCGGGGGGTACCACCGTAGACAGCCTGACGATCTCGTTCCAAGTGACCTTCCGACAGGATTCGTCCATCGACCTGCGAGCACACAGTACATACGTCCGCAACTTCAAGCAACGCACTATCAAGGTGAAAAATTTTTAATGAGTGCAACTAATCAACCACTTTTATAATAGGGATACTTCACAACTTAAACAGTATAACTGGGATGTCAACTTAACATAACGTAAACTAGTGGATAGTTCACAACTTGATTAACCACTGTAACTATGAACATAACTCCACTATTTACTGGAGCATAGTATCGACCAAGCGCAGTTGGTTGATAAGTGGTAAAGTCACTATGGTTAAGTTGATAGTTGATACTATGGTTGACTATGAACATAACTTAACCATCAACCAGTTACAGCCGAGCAATCATCCGCCATCGGATCCATGGGCATGCCCAGCCTTGAGCCTTCAGAGTTTTTCTCCTGCAGCTCTTCCTGTTGTCGTTTCACCTCTTGCTGAAGCAACCCTTCCTGAGCGCGCCAGCCCTCTGCCTATGCACTGCGCTGGTTGAAGAATTTGGTTCAACGGTAGCGATCATGATATGATTAAGCATTGTTAGTGGATGATATAGGTAATCAAGTTATATAATCATCTAAATTTGTCAGTCTCTGGGCAAACTGGAGGAACTTGCTTTCGCAGATCTTCAAACGAACCAAACCCGGATCTTCGGCGTGTCCTGGAAGTCGATGTCATTGATGTCCTCGCATGAGGCTTTTGAAGTCATTGGTTTCTCCTGCCAGCCGTGGCCCTGCCCAAACCAAATGGCCGACCCGTCTCCAGTGAATGTCAACCACAAGTGCAGGTGAGCTGATGACTAGGCTTCACTCAGGTAGCTGCAGAGAAGCAGGGACCGGCTATGGCAAGCAGATGGCAAGCAAGGCTGAAACCACTGCAGGAACCAGTTCCGAACCCCTCCATCTCCCAACTGAGCTTCGTTCTGGCTCAGCTTTTCGTTCAGTCGGAGACCTGGACAAAAATCCCACCACTTCGATCCAAGCGCAGTTGCCAACCGCCCAACCTACCATGAGTGGTTCCACGAGGTCTCCTCCACACGCACCGCTCTTGGGAGTGCCAACCACTCAACCTCAACTGAGGCCTGTGCTGTCTCGGAGGTGGCCGGTAGCTTCCTTGGAGGATCAACTGGAGACGGAAATCACAGCAGTGACCGGTGACCACAACGCCAACATGAAAAATCCAACGCTGGCTCGTTGACAAATTTCCATGGCTTCCTGGGTACAGGAATAAGAGCTACATATCAGGTAGGTTCACCGGTTAACACAAGACAAACAACACCTGACCATTGGATGAGGTTGTCGATGGAGCATGTGTGAAATGAATAACGTACGACTGCAAGTTGACTATCTTTAGACAAGGCTGATTACTTTCAACCTATTACCACCACAAACAACCATAAACTCAACGTGTTTTGAGAAAATATCTTTAAAGTGAACAAACTACCTGACAAACACCCCTAAACTAGGTTTTATAAAAGTAACCTGGTTGGTAGTTGGTTGGTCAACCAAGGAAGGTTCACTAATCTTATCACGACCACAAGCTCCACAAGCTTCTGCTTGGTTCGTTCACTTGGCACTGCCTGTTGGTTGCTGCCCCAGATCTGCCTGTGGTTTCGCTATTGCTTGGACGTGACCAACCATTCAACCTCCCAATGTGTTCTATAGTGGCTTGGCCAACCTGATCTTATTCTAAGTATATATTTGGGTTGGAAAAACTTATTGCTCCCAATCAAACCCAACTGTTGGTATGTCTATCCTACATCCACCAACTGTAACTGGTAAAGATGGCCGATATCTTCTAAATGGTGGTTTCTTAAAAGAAAATAGGGGCACACCCAAATCATCCATTACAAAACATTCATAAGTAATATACCAACCATAACTTGGGGGCCCCCCATGACTTGATAAAACCACCATACAGTGGTTCTTTAACCATTATTGTTGGTTATCCCCTACCATCATAATCCTCATGATTAACCACCAACCAGTAGTTGTCTGATTATTATCCATCACTTAACCACTATTGAGTCCGTATTAACCACAGTAAACCACCACCCCACCATCCCAACCGGTAGATCCTCACCGCCAACCAACGCGGACCAACTGGATGACCTGGGGATCCACTCCTCCGCTGCGCTCTCGGAGACGTTGCAGCTCGTCGTAGGTCAGCGATTCGACGGCCTCAGGCTGCGGCAAAACCTGCGGCCTTGTGGTGGTATGTGGTGTGATGAACGTGGTGCATAGATTTATACCACCACCTTCGGCCGCTATGTGGTTGGTACATCTATAAATGTTACTAGATGTATAACTATAACCAACCAACCAACCAACCAACCAACCAACCAACCAACCAACCAACCAACCAACCAACCAACCAACCAACCAACCAACCAACCAACCAACCAACCAACCAACCAACCAACCAACCAACCAACCAACCAACCAACCAAAACAACGACAACAACAACAACAACAACAACAACCCACCACCCACAATCCACAACCCACAACCCACAACCCACAACCCACAACCCACAATCCACAACCCAACAAGATCTGCAAAGACAATCCCTTTTCGCTTCTCGGCTTCCAGCTTCAGGGTCACCAGCGAGTAGTCCGCGACCTGGGCACCCAACTGGGCACTGCTGCCGATAGATACACACTTCATGTGTTGATAAAATAATGCGCATTATCAATACCTATATACTCAATATATATATTCATAGATGCAACATGCATGTAAATATAATAATATACCTATGTACACACCCAACTTAGGTTGATGTCAATAGAAACATTTAACAATGTTATTCATCAATGTTGATCAATAAATATGTACCGTATACACCCAATGGCAATAGAAATGTAAGTTTGTGCATCGAGAAGTATGTGTTTGTAAATAAATATATGTGTATATATATATATATTATGTTCACAAACCATAACGAACATCTGTATATATGAGTATAAGAGACAAGAAATACCATTGTGAATCTAAGATGTCTTCGCTGGCTAAAGCTGTACAAATCGTATGCCAAGAGTTTGATTGGGGAAACGCTCCCAAGGCAACTTGGGGGGAATTGGAAATTCAGGTGTTTGAATTGTTGATAGGCAAAAACGTGCATATATATATATATGTCATACTTGGTGGCTTTTAGATCCCTCGCTAAAAGTCTAACTTTTTGTGCTTATATGGTAAATCAATCATATCCCAAAAAAGCCAAAAAGCTAAGTTCATAGCTGTAATCCACCCAGTATATATGTGATATCTTAATCATCAGATGTTTCTGCTGCTTTGTAAGGTGCCAAATCATCCCAAAGAGCTGCCTAGTTTACGTCGGTTCTCATTGCAGCAAAACCAAACTGTCAGGCCACCCTTTGTTGACCAGCATCATGGCGCTATGAATGGTTGGAGCCAAGGGAAAACCAATGGGACAGGATTGGTTCAGAGGATGTTTGCCGTTTCCCAAAGCTGTTTGAGCCAATGAGTCCCTGTGGATTTCTTCAACCTCCTGCGATGAGGATTGCCAAACACGGAAAGTCATGCTGCTCGGATGATCAATCAATCAATCAATCAACCAACCAACCCACCTACCAACCTTCCAAGCAACCAACCAACTAGTCAATCAACCAATCAACCAACCAACCCACCTACCAACCTTCCAAGCAACCAACCAATTAGTCAATCGACCAATCAACCAATCAACCAACCAACCCACCTACCAACCTTCCAAGCAACCAACCAACTGGTCAATCAACCAATCAACCAATCAACCAACCAACCAACCGCAAGAAGTTCACTGCCACTCCCATCGTCCCCAAACAGTTGAGCTTGGAGCCCAGTTCGATAGCGTCCAAAGCCGGCCGCATGGAACGGAAGGACACCACGAGGCCAGCCTCCTTGGCCCCTGAAACCACGAAGACCTCCGCCCCGCTGAAGAGTGAAGAATGGCTTGATGATAATGATAGGTGTATGAGTTATAATGATAATGATTATCATTGGTTAATGAATTGTAATGATGATTGGTACTCATGGGTGACTGAATTACAATGATACTGATTCTGAGAGGTGAATGAATTATAATGATAGTGGTTATGATGGGTATATGGTAATGATGTCTTGATGATGACGGTTGAGAATGGTGAATCATCGTTGGTGATGATGAATCATTGGAAAGGACTTGTATATAATGATTGATGTGGTGATTATTGGTTGTGATGCTTGATGATGCTTTAAGATGGCTATGGTTCATGGCTGATCTGTGGCCAAGAATTCCTGGTTGCCATTGCTGGTCATTCTTTTTAGTGTTTTTTCAAAACTCCATCTTTACCAGTATCAACTGGGTGTCAAAGTAGGGGACCCCCCAGTGATCACCCATATGAACTTCATGGTCGTAAACCTATTCATGGTCGTAAACCATCCAAGCTTTGGGGTACCCCAAACTGGCTTAAGAAACCGTCAACTATTAAGTGACCACCTTCTGTGCAAAGGATGAACTTCCCATTATTGACCACTACCTATCATCATTCATGTACCATGTTCAACTATGAAATCTATTTTAACGGACGAATCAACCGTGGAATGGCAATCACCACGAATTGAATAGATAATGGTCATCACTATCAATCACCACTTTTACTATATAGTAGACAATGGTAATCAACTACAACTCCATCTAATTGACCATAATTGTCTACTATTGATAATGATTGACTATTACTAGTCAGTAATTAATCACTACTAATCAGTCGACTAATTGTCACTACTAATTATCAATCACTAATTAACTACTAGATATTACTACTAATTGTCACTACTCATTACTATCTGGCTGTGGGTCAAAACCCTTAGTCCCCCTGGTTCCCCATCATTAACCATCATTTTGCCTTATTATTGTTAGTTATTAACCCCCATGAAATTGGTTGGTTAATATTGACCCACAACCATCTAATTATCAATCACTACTTTTACTATATAATAGACAATGGTAATCAACTACAACTCCATCTAATTGACCACAATCCACTACTATTGATAGTGATTGACTACTACTAGTCAGAAATTAATCACTACTAATCAATCGACTAATTGTCACCACTAATTATCAATCACTAATTAACTACTAACTATTACTACTAATTGTCACTACTCATTACTATCTGGCTGTGGGTCAAAACCCTTAGTCCCCCTGGTTCCCCATCATTAACCATCATTTTGCCTTATTATTGTTGGTTATTAAAAGGGTTGATGGTTAAGTTAACCATCATTAACCATCATTAACCGTCATTTTTCTCCATTATTGGTTGGTTAATATGGACCCACAACCATCTAATTATCAGTCACTAATTGACTACTACTGTGCCCCCGTGGCCACCTGGATCCGACCTGGATCTGCCGTGGTGCCTCTTCGATGTCGGGATCTGCTTCCAACAGCCGCTTCATGTCCTGGGATGCGATCAGGGAACACAGGTGGCGGCATAGAAGGGTTGTGTCATGGTTAGATAATGGCTATATAGTCGCTATAAGGGTTATATCATGGTTATATCATGGTTATGTCATTGTTGTATCATGGTTATGTCATGGTCATGTTAGGTACTGGCTATAGTCTACTCGCTATAAGGGTTATATCATGGTTATCATGGTTATGTCATGGTTATATCATGGTTATGTCATGGTTGTATCATGGTTATGTCATGGTCATGTTAGGTACTGGCTATAGTCTACTCGCTATAAGGGTCATATCATGGTTATATCATGGTTATGTCATGGTTGTATCATGGTTATGTCATGGTCATGTTAGGTACTGGCTATAGTCTACTCGCTATAAGGGTTATATCATGGTTATATCATGGTTATGTCATGGTTGTATCATGGTTATGTCATGGTCATGTTAGGTACTGGCTATAGTCTACTCGCTATAAGGGTCATATCATGGTTATATCATGGTTATGTCATGGTTGTATCATGGTTATGTCATGGTCATGTTAGGTACTGGCTATAGTCTACTCGCTATAAGGGTTATATCATGGTTATATCATGGTTATGTCATGGTTGTGTCATGGCTATATCATGGTTACATCATGGTTAAATCATGGTTATGTTTTCGTGGTTCTATCATGGCTATATGTCAATATGTTCGTTCAATCCATATATCATGTTTACTATATGATTAGATTCATGGCTATATCATTGCAAAAATGGTTATATCATGTTTATATCCTGGCTGTATCTGGATATACAGTGGTTATGTTGTTGATAGTGGCACATGATGGCTACACGGTGGTTACATAGTTTATGGTGGGCATCTGATGGTTGTAAAATGCTGAATGAAGCTTAATTGATGCATGATTCTGAGCGAGTTAATGATGTCCGCGTGGTGAGCAACAAGCACAGGCTATGTCAATCCGCATCAAGCTTTGGCGATTGCAATCTTCTCCAATGTTCATTGACCAAAACTAGCTAAAACCATGGAACATGATCGTATAACCACAACAAACCATAACTAGTTGGTGAATTGATAGGTTGATCAGCTAATTTAATTTCATGGAATTGAACTGACTACTTATTCAATTTACTCAACTGCTTGATTCAAGCACTAGTGGCTAGTTGCTCCAAGTAATTGACTCAACACAACGACAAGTTCCTTGAATAACGTGACTGACTCAACATTCCGTTGCCGTGTCCTCCAATGATTTTGGTACGGCGCCTGGGCAGGCGATGAATGGCAGCGGTGCGACTGCAGCGGTCTGTCTGGCTTGTGGTGAAAGACTGAGGATCGATCTGTTGGCCAAGGATGAGGATCAATGACATACATTTGAGGATTTATCTGATGAGGACTAGTGACTTATCTGATGGTCTGAAATTCATGACAATCTGATGGTCAGACTAATGACAACAATCTTGCAAAGCTTTCCAGAGTCTGATGGTTGCAGCTGCCACTCGTTTAATCCAGTGGCCGGTGGTGATTTCCTGTTGACAGCGGGTTGCGACCATTCCAAAGAACTCCCTACTTAGAGAATCGCTATAACTGGCCATGATCTTTGTTCTCCTCATCGCCACTTGGATCCAATCAGTTTCATGCCCATACAACAATGGCAGAACCGCCTGGCTTGTTGATGGATATGAATTGAACTTGCTTCTTCGGAACTTAGGAACCAACATGATCCAATATGGAAACCATTGTCAACCAAAGTTGTGCATTCAATCTTTGGAAATTGTACACAAGCTCGACTTCATCAAGGATATGTAGATCATTGGATTGGTTGATGGGGAAATCTACGTTGGAAAGCCTTGTTCTAACCACCGAGCCCCCAAAGCTTCGTGAGCTGGCGCTTCCAGCATCGTGCGCAGCATGCAAAGAAACCGGACCTAATTCATGAACGAATGCAATGCATCATCACCGGCTATATCCCAAAGGTATCGAACCCTATTCCGTCCAAGATCATTCATGATTGTCTATAGGTTTTGCTGATACAAATAGTGGTTTCTCAAAATAGGGGACCCCAAAAAATCGTTGATTTATTGCTATGAATGACTATCAAAGGATGATTTGGGGGTACCCCTATGGCTTGAGAAACACCCAAATCCCAAAGTGATAGAACCACCGTAATGACTACAAATCCCACGAGCTGCACTGATACGGGCGTCCGCACGACCGTTGTTTTTTTCGGCACGCTGACGGGCCTCCTTGAGATTGGCGCGGCGGGTCCAGCAGCCGTCAAATGGAGCTCAGAGCAGGTCATCGTTAAGCAAAGGTCAGCGGTTAATAACTGCTTACTGTAGGGATACCATTGATAAGCAATGAACCAAGTTGAGGGAAATGAACATGGTTTAGGGAACATGGCTCTGGGAAATGATGAAGTATATATAGTCGTTTGATCGGTGGTTCATGAATTATAGTTGACAGTTAAAAGTAGGGAAATGATTCATTGGTGTTTCATGAATTTCCATGGAAATGATTAATTGGTTTTCCCATGGTTCAATTTATTAGTGGCTCATGAATTGGATCATTAAATTTAAGGTTAAGGGGTAGTGGCGAATAGTGGTTCATGAATTCAAATTCATGGTTAAAACAATGGTTCACGGTTAGCAGTTCATACTGGTAAATTGACAACCAACCAATATGGGGGAATGTACTGATTAATCAATGGCTAATCGATGCTTAATAATGCTGAATGATCCTGAAGAATGGTTCAATCATGTTTGATGGGTAATGGCTTCCATTGGGATTTACGCAATTCCGCTGCAACCCTGACGTTTGACCACTCCCAACTGGAGATTCCAACATGCAGCATATAATTTTGCTGAGGTGGGACACTCGATGATCCTTTTCCGGTCCTCATCCTCAAGCATTCCACCCTAATGAAGTGTCCATGAGACATATTGTTTCGAAGGGGTGGGACATTTGATGATCCTTATCCTCAAGCATTCCCCTTAATGAAGTACCTATGAAATGTATGATTTAGCGGTGGTCAGGCATTTGATGACCTCTCTTGTTGGGGCTGGTCGAACGTCCGGTATGCGGACAACAATTCACTTGCCAGCAATAATGCTAACAACCAGCTCTTTAACAGCTCTAACAGCTAGCAATGGAAGTTGGAAGGTTAGTGACATTTGTGTGTGAAAACTGGTAGTCACAACTACACCAGCTTGGGCTTTTCTTCGCACAGCAGCGTAACTAACGTGATTCAAGAGTCCTTGCGTTGTTTCACGATGTTTCACGCAACCAGTGACACCACAGACAGTGACACCAAGACCATCTGTGTTGAAGAATGGCTCACCATCTGGGTCTAGTCGGAAACCCCGATGAAAAAATGGGGGATGGTTTACTAGCAAAGAAAATGGATAAACATACTAGCAAAGATTAAATCGGAAACCCCTAAAACGGATGGTTTACTAGCCATGATTAATGACTCGGTTGATGACTGGGGGTACCACCACAACATGAGAAACCGCCACCATTTTGATCGCTTGCTCCTGGTCCCGTTCCTGCCGTTCCTCGCTCCCGTGAAGGCCTAGGCCAACCAGCCACAGATTGTCACCGGAACCACGCCCCGCTGGCCAGCGCTCCCCCCATCCTTTCGCCAGCGAGAGATTCTCTTGCCACCTCGGGCCGAGATGCTGTGCTTGATAATTTTTTTTAACCCTGATGAAGCTAAGCCCTTGGCTGAATTCCATAGCCTTATGCAGTTTATAGTGGTTACTAAGGGTTGTAATAAAGGGACAATAACCAACAATAGTCGTTGATTCCATAAGTTTATTGGTTGAGGTACCATTTTACTGAAAACCATGGCTCTTATTAATCCAGGGTCAACATTAATTAATGATGATTAGTGATGATTTATGATGCTTTACCCATCATTCAGATGGGGCTTTTCTCAAGCCATAGAAGTCCTACAAATCGTTAATAGTAGATGATTTGGGGGAAACCCCAAAAGGATAGGTTGATGATGGGTTGATGGGCTAATGGCCATCAAGATGCTTGTGCTCTTCATGTATCTTTATGTACTACTGATATAGGGAATCACAGCATCACCCCATGATGGGACCTGTTAAGTATCCATCATCACGGGGTGGGGCCCTGCACCACCACGTCTGACGCTCGCTGTCAGGATGCCCGCTCCTGGATAGGGTGAAACACCACTCCTAAAGAGAGTGTATATCGTGTTGGGTGATTGCTATATCACCGAATAGTGGAAAAAATTAGAAGAGCTACTGCAAATGAAAAGAAGAAAGGCTTTCTGTACTTTGTAGATGTGTGATTGAGTTTGTCTTTGTCAACTTGTGTTAAAGTGGTTTGCTACATTGACAATGACACCTTTGCAAACTCAGTGGCCTTGTGTATGATGGCCTCATGAAACCTCAATCAACTTTAGGATGATGGAGGCGTATTGTAGTGTCTGCAGCCATTAACAATGAATACAGGAGAAACAAAGCCATGGCATAGGTTGATTCATGTCAAGCATGGCTAATGATGTTCAAACAATGCTACTGGAGATTTCAGCCCATAAGGTTTGGGCTGATGGTGGCTAACGATGGTTGATGGATAATATCTATGTAATGTATATATGGGAGTTGATCGAAATTCCTTTATCCGGGAATGGCCATCTTCGCCAAAAAATATTTTGCAAAACTTTCGCGAACCCCATGTTTTACTTTCGCGGTGTTGAATATTGTCTTTTCACGCATGTTACTTCACACATCTTTCACATACCCTATCTTTCCATCTCAGCATCTCCCCGAAAAGTTTTCCCTTGATAAGAGGGCATGCTTTGCTATCCTTGCTTTCGCGCCAGCCTTCGCGAAACGCTCGCCAAACTTTTGCGAAATGTTTCGAAACGTTGGGAATCCATCAAGGCTTGCATTGCCTATCTTCCCATGAGAGAACCTAGCGCCACTCAAAAGCTTAGAAGGGCACTGAACGATATTTGTTCTTACAATACACTACCCAATTAATTTTCACAAGATCTTTCGCCAAAAAATATTTCGCAAATTCAAGAAAAACTTTCGCGAACGGTAGGTTCACGACATGAAAGATCATCGGAAGCTAAAATCCTTACAAGGACCTTTAGATCGACTCCCATATACATATCTGTTCATTTCACAATGGCGTGGAACTGACAACCATCTCCAACAAATAGGAGTAGTCAATTTATGGCAACTAAGCAACGTGTCTTTTGATACTGCTCAGGCACACATAGAATAGGCTTACAACTTCCGACAGCAGCAGTGTCAGCAGCGACATCAATAACAATGAATGCAGCCAAACAAGAAGCAATAATAGTTAGTTGTCATGGAATCCACCAGGCGAAGGACATAAACGGCAATGATCACAGCTATATTGACTGGTGGGTTCATGTTGGGTCTGGTGCCCTATCTTTTTTCGTGTTAATCATCAAGATCAATGGCCATAGTAAGCCGTATGAATTCCCAAGCAAGCATCATAATGCCGGGCAAGGGGATGAACTTGTACCTCCGTTGAGCAAGGCCCAAATGGACTCTATCCGGTCGACTGTCAATATGTTCAGTCGCACGACCTGTGAGGCAATGCCACGTCTGAGCAGCCCCCGGCAACCCGCGAAACCCTTTCGTGTTGAAGACAAAGCCCGAAGGTCAGCGGTAGGCTTGAACCGTCACTGCCGGAAGCTACACTCCTCTTCATCTGGCTGGCTTATCCTTCTGTGAACTAGCATAGACCCTCCAAAACGAGGGGAGTTGGAAGATCATCTTGGTAATGTTCACGTTTGAGAGCGTAGTCATCAGTGAGCCTCAACTTCCCAATCTTTCATAGCCACCAAATCACCATGGCTATAAACCACCAATTTACCATGGTTACCATCATTGACCATAGAAATGGTTATGAACCATGGTAACCATATATAGATAAGGCGTAGGTTGGTTACAAACCAGCGTTGACCAACGTTGCAACCCATCCTTGGCCACGAGAACGAAGCGCAGCCGCCGAGCACCGCACGTTGTGGCGTCTCTGCGACCGCCAAGGTGGAGACGGAGGGCTCCAAAGCCCTGATGACACGAGCCACGCCGCACGTTTCGGCGCGGCAGAGGCGCTTCAGCCTATGGGACCATCATCAAACACCAGCCATGGGCTAGCCATCATTAGCCATTACTAGCCATCACCAGATATCATAAGCCATCATAAGCCATCATTAACTGCAACTATCATGGACTGTGATCAACTGACGGTCAATCTGTTTTCAAGCATGTGAACTATCATTAATCGTCGATAGCCGTTGATGGCCATTATTAAGCATGATCAGCCGCTATTGACCATTGGTCATGAATAACCATTTGGCTGTGGGTCAAAACTCTGCACCCCTGGATTCTCACCCCACTCTATAAATGACCAACCTAGCCTTTGTTGGGATGGTAGATGGTTGGTTGATATTGACCCATAGCCATTCCGATCAATCGATTTACGATCAATGATTGACTGTGCAGATCAACCCGACGGGCCATCACTTACCATGTGACTATCTTCAACTATCATCAAGTATCCTCATGTAGTATGATTAATCATGATAACCATAAATAGTCCTGCATATTGTCAATATGCATGATTATCAGTCACCAGCACTGGCCCTCCTAATCTGATGGAACAATTGAGTGAAGTCAGTAACTTCTTTTCGATGACATTTTGAGGAAAAGACACCATGATCAAGAGTCATGATCACCATCGTCAACCATCATGACACTGAACAGGCATTAAGTTGGCCATCCTCAACCATCAACAACAATCAACCATCATTAAGTATCATTAACGGTGACTCCTTCATTCAGTATCATTGAGCATCACCAACCATCATTAACCAAAATAATAAACCCATCTCTAGCCACCATTGGCCTATTCTATAGTCACCAGTAAGCATGTTCGACCGTCGCTCATTGACCATCAATACCCAAAAATAGACATACTGCACCAGCACTGACCATCACCGATCATCATCACTAACAATCAATGACAATACTGAACCATCACTGACTTTGACGACAGGCAGCGGGTAGTTCATTATCAGTTTGTCAGTCAATACAAGTCAATACAACAATAATACGTTGTACAATCCCATATTAAGGCAGAATCAGTTCTTGCCAGATCTATTGGGAGTCGTATACGTTGCGAGAATACCACAGTGCCATGGCTTTCCCTGGCCCCCCCCCAAGTAGACACCCAGGAGCACCACACCTGAGCCGGACGCCTTTGGTCGTCGAAAAATTCCTGGCTTCGGTGTACTCTTGCCATATCCCCAGGTCTGCCTGGCGTCGTGCTGGTGACTAGCCTCCCCAGTTTGAGACTTGAGGAACCTCAGCGTTCTTGCGGGACCGGTGAGTCCTCAAAACTGCCATCTAGATACCTGACTGATCTTGGAGAGGTCCCCTTCGTGGGGTGCTGGTTCTCCCCCAGCCACTGTGATGACCATGTTTGGTCGGCCACTCAGATCCTTGGGTAACGATGCTCACTGAGAGCCACTTTCCAATGGCTTCAAAGGATTTCATCATGGCTAACGAGTGGTCACTTCAGCTTCCAACTTCGCACTTGGCGAACGAGTCGTGGATCATTTTTTCGTGCACCGGGAAAATCCTGGGACCAGCTGCGCCTCTTCAAAGGCCATGCCCAATTCGCCTGGCACAGCCCAGAGCTGCCATCCATGTGGTCACCTTCATGGTACCTGCACCACCTGAGGAAATCCGAGCTCAGCTTGGATGACCAACCAAGGGGTTCACTAACCCATAGGGGTCTCAAAATTGGGTACCCCTGATATGTTTATTGATATCAAGGATGATTCAAGGGCGATTTTGCGAAAGGCCCATACCAGTTGAAGCCACCAGGCGTGTCTAGCAATCAGAGCAGGATCAACGATCGCCCGAGCCGCGCCTCCATTCTTGACCTGCTGAAACAAGTCCTGACACTGCACCCGTGCGAGCCTTTTGGTCACGGGGGGATCTTGATTTGAGTCCCATCAGGGTACCTTGTGATGCGTATATGCATACATATTATATGAATCTGTATGTATTGTTTGTATACATATGGCTGTATAGTGCTGTATTCATGCACAGTACCCCTCCACAATTCAATCTCTGTATAAGTCTACATAGCAATCGAATACATTTATACTAACCATCGATTTTCGAGGGTCCACCATTTTAAGAAACCACCATTTGAAGGGAAGCTCTTAGGGGCGGTAGTTTCCAGCTTTACGGATCTGTAGGTCCTACACCATGCCGCAAGGGACTCACTCACCATGCCTCAAGCGCAACCAGCATTGACCACGTTTGAACCATGATGACAGGAAACAGTTTGCCCATATCAGCCCTGTACAACAGTTCTATCATTGCCAAACATTAGCGTCATTAATATTGGCAAGAATTGACCCTGTACATTAGTATATATACTTCCCAAGCAAACGACCTGGTGTTTCAATTGGCCTCTTGGACTAACACTCAGCAAAGGTATTCGCCGGGACGGTCGGCTCCTGTCGTTTTTCATCTTTTCGAGGACACACAGTCCATCTGCTTCCATTCACCTTCCAAGAACCCGTGGAAACTGATTCCCTGTACCCCAGACATGCAAAGCCGCTGTGCCGTCCATCATCTCGATTTCCAGAGAAGTCCCCGCTAGTGTGATGAAAATATGATTCATGTGACTATGTGTCAAAATCCTGTACCCCTGATTCCCCTATCATTAACCAGGCTGTTTTCCCACTATTATGGGTTAATATTGACCCAGAACCATCTATAGCTGGCATATCCCCTACTATTGTTACCTATTATACCCTATTCTTAACCATTAATCAGCTAGTTAATCATGCGATCCCAAAGAAGTTCTTAAGCCATGAGAGCGGTCCCCTGTCTCCGAGGCTGTTTGACAACCCGCCAGCTGCTTACCGCTGGGATATGGGCCTTGGCCAACATCGTGCAGCTGTATGGCCTGAAACTGAAGTATAACAGCGCCACAAGCGCGTACATATATTAACATGTGTATCTATTTATCTATTTGTTTATTCATCTGTATGTATATATATGTTATATACATACATATGTATGTATACATCATTATGATATGTATTTATATACATATATATGTTTATATACACATATATACATTAGACATCATTAGACCTGTTGCTCGCCTCTATGTCTGTGGGGTTCTTGAAACCCCCCTTGGTTACGTCAGAGCTTATGTTGGAAGTCATGCTGTGGCTCATGTCACACCTGATCCCTCATTTTGCCTCCGCCATAGTGTCAAAGAAAAGTTTTGGTTAATGTACGTTGGTTGGGAACTGGAACACATGTTCCTAAAACATCGTAGAACAGAATAAACCAAGTTCAAAATGCCTCCCCAATACTTAAAAATCCTAAACTGTTTGAATCCCTGGCCACAAATCAGTTACGGCAGTCTAAGTCTAGAACTATCTTCAGCGTGTATGTGATATACGCGCATATTCTTACATAACTACATGCATACACGCACACATACATATGCAGGGAATACCATATAGTACCAATAGACCTGTTGTACCTACCTACCAAAAACAAAAAGAATCCCCATCGTATGATCATTTCCCCAAAAAACAGGGGGACAAAGTAATGTGGGTTTCTGATGATCGTATCTACCTGTTGGTTTCATGCCTATTTTCATTAGGGGGGGAAACCCACTAATCAGAAACCAACATTACAAAACGACCTGATCCCATGGATGTGAATCAACACCACAGCAAGAAATTGGGGGAAAACTCCCAACGCTCCCAGGTCGCTGCCTGAGAGGGAAAGCCTATGGAAGATAACACCCACACGGGCCCGCAGTGCAGCTGGCCTGCCAATAGATAAAGAGATCCCCTGACCTCGGCGTAGCGATGATTGACCGCTATCAAACATGGTTACTAACCATCAGTATTCACCAAGATATACCATGATAGTAAGCCATTGCAATTGCCATGACTAGGCATCATTATCCAGTAGGAACCATTGATATTGACTATGATTTCCCCCAGAATTAAACATGATTGTCGATGGATATTCACTGTGAGTAAACCTCGTTAGCAATTTCATGACGCCATGATGAAGCGATCTTAACCGGTTCGTGAGGGTTCTTTAAATAAGTATTTTCACGGGAGATTCCTAATCCTCTTTCTAAATAGCTATGTACAATCCTTCAGTTGTGGCTAACAGCCAACAATCACCGACAAGAATGCAGGGATGCACCAACCATAACCACTTATGCGAGATACATAGTGCGGTTCGCCACACACAGGCTGGGATCTATTTGGGTTTTCCCTGGACCAGCGCACACCCCAAACAGGCCAGCACCGGTTTTTCTTGAGCCAAAAGTAGAGGGCACACAGCCACTTGTGACCGTGCACTGAAGGTTTGAAGACAGCTAAAGCTGTACACTGGGATGAATGCTTGCAATCGTTTTTTGAAGACTGCCTTTACCGCACTCCCCCTCGCATCCGTGGATGCGAAACTGGAAAAACACAGGGTACGTCTCCTGCTCCACAACCTCGAAGTCAGCCACACTCAGCGCAGCAACGCCATGCAGCACCCAGCGGAAGGTTGGCAGCCCGACCGTGTGCACGGCTGTGAGCAAAGCCTCCCGTGATGTACATCAAGGGTCTCCTTGCGAAGACTGCCGGAGTGGTGCAAACCACGCAGACAGTGTGTTCCACAACCGCGGAAGCGCTGCGGAGCTTGCTGCAGCCACGGGACTTGTGGTACACTGACCCAAACTTGGTTGTGTAGACGTAGGTTGGACCAGCAGCATCAGCTGCCGGGGGTTGGCTTGAGCTCGGCGGAGCTCCTGGGAACAGCGGCGGCGGCGGCAAATCATCGCCAAAAAAGCGATGGTGGAGCTGGTCGGTCACTGCTGCTTCCCGCAGC
>VSDK01022000.1:453427-494943 GCA_009767595.1 Symbiodinium kawagutii
GATTGCGAGACCACTGCACCGCCAACATTGGATGAAGCCCGACCTCGACCAGGTACATCTCCAGCCACTGCCACATGCACTGATTGCGAGCGCCCAGCTGCCACAGCCCGACCTTGTTCAGGTAGAACCGGAGCACTGCCACTGCCCACAAGCACTGATTGCGAGCGCCCAGTGCTAGCGCCAGCCTCCAAAGCCCGACCTTGTCCAGGTAGAACCGGAGCACTGCTGCTAGCCCCTGCATGCGCCGTGTGCCCATCACCAGCAGCCACCGCCCGACCTTCTCCGGGTAGAACAGGAGCACTGCTAGCATCCACAGGCATTGATTGCGAGCCACCTGCAACACCAGTTCTGTCCACAGGCGCTGATTGCGAGACACCTGCAACACCAGTTCTGTCCACAGGCGCTGATTGCGAGAGCCCCCTGCGCTGGCGCGAAGATTCACGTCTCCGGTCCATCACAGCAGAACCCTTGGGCTCATAACCTGCGGTTCGCCACACACAGGCTGGGATCTATTTGGGTTTTCCCCTGGACCAGCGCACACCCCAAACAGGCCAGCACCGGTTTTTCTTGAGCCAAAAGTAGAGGGCACACAGCCACTTGTGACCGTGCACTGAAGGTTTGAAGACAGCTAAAGCTGTACACTGGGATGAATGCTTGCAATCGTTTTTTGAAGACTGCCTTTACCGCACATAGTAAGAAAATACCCACATTGGGAGGAAAATCCCTGATAAAACAAGAAGGGGCTCTAAATGGTTCATATGGGCTCAGAAAATGGCTGATAATGGTGAATAGTGTTCATCAGTATCACCCATATGAAGCCTTGTTGTGCTTGTCGAACGCCCTCGACCTTTGTCAGAGCCACCATTTACCTGCTTATTGACCATCATAGATTATCCATTAACCACTATTAAGCAGTTTTCATTGACAAAAATGTCATGATTACCAATCGTGATCAATCACTGTTGACCATCGCAAACCAATCATTTCACCAACTTTAACCTCATGAACCATCACTAAAAATCATTACACTCTGGGAAACTAACCTCGAAGTGGGGAATCCACCATTTATGGCTGGTTTGCCTATATAAACTTGGGATTTTTAGCTTCCAGGTTCGTTTGCCAGAGGGTACACCAGAACCAATCGTTATTAACTAGTATTAATCATCATTGGCTCCCTGGTTGATGGTGAACGATTGACATTCATTCAGCATCATTAACTCACGAGTCAAGAATCAACCATCCTAACCATGAGCATCAACCATCATTGAACCACGATTCACCATCATTTAGCCATCAATTAAACATTAATCAACCAGTGACTCGCCTTTGATTGACCATTATCAGGCATCAACTACTGTTCACTCCTGGTTAATTGTAAGAATTGATGATGCTTGATTATTCACAGTTTTTTAACCATTTCCGAATCAGTTTTCACCATTAGTCTAATCAATCACTACTGGTTAATCACTACTGGTTAATCACCTATCACCCATTAGTTGACCACCATTAACCATGATTGGTGGAAAAAAATGATTCGTTCACTCGTTTGCATCATCCGCTACTTGTGAACCAACGAACCACCTATCAACCACTACTCTTCACTCATCAACCATATGAATAACCACCTAAAAAGAACCTATGGTTACCACCTGTGGCCACCATTGCTAGCACCGATGACCGCCTGCTGCTCCACCCACGGTTCCTGACCCACGCGGCTCTTCTAGGCTCCAAGCTCATCCCAATATGTGGGCAGATCACTCACTTCCCAGGTTTGCAGCTTCCGCCTACACCACTCATCGTAGTGGGGAAGCGCGGGGAAGCGCTTGATGGTTCTGTATGCTGGTGGTTGGATAGGGTGAAATTATGATGCTTCAATCTTACGGTTCATTATGATGGTTCATTATGATGGTTGATAGTGGCTACGCATCATTCGCTAACCATGGCTCCTGGTGGTTGATGACTCATCAAAGAAGTCCGCACGCCTCTCAAGGACCTGGTTGGTGGTTTCAACCACTCTGAAAAGTACTATTCAATCGACCAAGCATCCCAAATATTGCGGAAAACCAGAAATATTTCAAACCACCAGCCAGTTGTCCATATTTGCCAACATCAACCTTTCATGGAGGCTAAGGCCAAGTGGGGGCGCCTCATAGATGTGGAGTTGGTACCCCATGGTTTCCTGCATTTGCTTTTCCAAACCCACAAACAATCTGTGCTTTCACTGCTGGATTTTAAGTCTATTATGGATGCAGAGCCACATTCTGGTCGGAGGTTGGGATGAAGTAACTGCAAAAGCCTGGTGATTTACCCTCACAGTCAGATAGAACCATCACATTCCCCAAGCATTGTAGATGACCCACGCCGAGACGGGGCGCCCTGCCGAACATTTGGGGGCCACGAGGTCGTTCCCGGATCATGGGCCAAGGTGGGTGGAACCATGAGCCAGCATTCACCAATAGGGAACCCCAAAAATGGCTGCTTTATTGCTATATATGTATATATATATATATATATATATATATGCTTAATATTGGATGATCTAGGGGTACACTCCGGCAAAGTAACCTGGAAGTAGAAAATCCACCATTTATACTGCTTTTACCAAAAACAAATGATGATTTTTGGCTTCCAGGTTAGTTTGCCAGAGGGTAGATGCAGGGATGGCATCGGTCTGAAAGTCGGCCATCAGTTGTGGAACAAGATCTGGATGTGCTCACCACTACTCCCCAAACATCAGAAAAATGATGATGATGGAAGGTGTTGAGGGAGTGGAGGCTGCACAAATCAGCAGCTACACAGCAAACAGCTGCCAATCTGCCGCAACCTCATGCAGTGTCACAGCTCGGCGGCTCAGGTAATGCTCATTATACCTCATCTTTGATCGGTATCAGAACCATTACTTACCGAAAATGTCGGCTGTAACCCCTTGTCAACAATACTTTAAAAGCCCTGTACTGATACTAAGCCCAATTTGCAATCAGATTTTTCCACCATGGGCGGCCCTGCCCCCTACAGCGGGGTGCCTCACACCATGGGGCAACGTTCTTGATTGTTACCCCTGATGATCAATGATCATCAGCCACTGGTTTCCCTATGATTGTTTGCATGTTCACTATAACTGCACACTATCGATCATAGTCAACCACTATAAACCGTCGTGTTCCTAATTCTTATTGAAAATCAACCATTCCTAAGCCTTATCGACCAGTATCAAACCTTGCTAGATTGTCCATCATCGTTGACCAATGATTGTTGTTTCACCATTCTCAACCACAAGCAATGAGTAAACACGGCATGAATAATTGAATAATAAAGTGTTATCAAAATGACAACCATCATCTGTATTGTTTGAATTATTAACGCAGTTGTTGACAGTGAATCTTGTCAACCATGGGCTATGAATGAGCAATCACAATGATCAACTAATTTGCCCACCCCCATGTCACTTGACCTTCAACCCTGTCCCAGAGTACCAACAGTCGGTGGTACCTGTTGTTGAAGTACAACTACCGGATCCCAACAGTCGCAACTGTTGTGTCTACCATCAAGCAGTTATAGCATGCCTACCCAAGTACGTTCACATCATTGAGTGCGAACTAGTTGGTCAGTCAGCTCAGGAGTCATATCCCTCATACGGTGTCACTCAACTGTCCTTGGGCAACTTGTTGGTCATGAACCGCCCGCTTAAGTAAAGTATTTACGGTCACAGCACCACATAGCAGCTTGCTCCGGATCCCCGTCAGCTGCCCTTTTCTGAATGTCCAGCCGAGAGACTCGAAGAATTCGAGGTCCAAACATCAGTGTGTTTCATGTTGATGGAATGGGTGGTTGATGCTTGATGCTGAAAAAGGCGCTTGTGCTACTGATCACTGGTGGGAGTCTGGCGGCTGAGCCGACCGCGCTGACCGCGGTGGCCAGTTACAAGTTACCTCGTGAGTCGTTCAATCCTGGCAGACAGTGGATCCCATCATCAGAAGGGTCACCATTGGCATAAGAATCACCCGCATCACATCCTCCATTAGACGACCCCCAAACCAGAGACTTTCTGCGCGTCAACAAGTTGAAGAAACCAGCGCCTTTGTTGGACCAGAGACGCAAAAGAAGCGACCTGTACTCGTCTTTACAACGGGGTTTTCAGGTCCCAGAAACTCTCACAGCTTTTTTCAGAACCCCCGAGCTTTGAGCAGCTGATTCAACGCGGTTGCGTACTGTTGGTCTCCCCTAGCATCACTATTCTGAACGTCTTTAATAGGTGGTCATTGTCCCTTGTTTCAACCAGTTGAACCAGGTTTTTTTTGGTTGGGAAACTACTCCTGACCAGGTTTGAACACCACGGCACTGCGATGTCTGGTGGCCCGTCGATGGAAAATGACAGGTTCAAGGTGGGCGGCCCGGTTGCAAGCTAGTTTGCAAGGAAAGTCACGTAGCAATAGCTATATAAGGATAGATCTACCATAGCTTTTGCGTATATGACTATGGCCCATTGCAGCTACCATATGCGGTGCTTCCTTTTCTTGCCGCAGCAAGAACTGCAGGAGCCCTCCTTGTTCAAACCACCTCACCGCAGCTAGCAGTTGCCATATGGGCAACCAACCGGTCTCCAAGAGCGCCGATGACGCTGGCTTCGCCACCGGTGCAGGGCACCGGTTGCGACAAATCCGAAGCAAACTTCGCTGCTTTGCGGATTTGGGCTGCACAAAAGAACTCGGGAAACAAAATGCTTCGCTTCATGAGTAGAAGTACTCTTTCAGGAACTTATCCATGGTTGAAGTTGCTCTACTTGGTGATTCACTGCCTTGTGAGCAGCACTGGCTTGATAGAGGCAGTACCATGCAGAACGAACCGTCAGCATGGTCATTGGCCCTCATTAGGCCATGTTGCACAAATTCTGACTTAGAACTGGCGACAATCCCTGACAAGCTGAGCATGTCACTGTGCAATTGGAAAAATCCGGACTTTGGGGCTGTGCTTGGGAGGAACCGTGGAGTACCTCGACTGTGGCTGTCTTCTCGGAGGTCAGATCCATATTGGAAGTTGTAACCATATGATGGTTTCTTGAAATGGGGGATCCGAAAAATAAAGAATGTTGGATGATTTGGGGATACCCCTATTTTGAGAAAAGCCACATGGATTCTAGGGTACCCGCTGCGTTCATCCCCAATGCACCGCTCAGTCATCGTAGTCCCGAATGGTATCAGAAGAGCCCCACTCCCGGCGCTTTCCTCGCGCAGCCAAGGATTGCGGTAGGGCGGTTGTGCCCAGCTGCCTCAAAAATAGGTAGCGTAAACCTGATGTGTAAACCATATAGATAGCTATTAGATAGCACTGGTATATAGGTATATCATTCTTTTTTATCTATCAGAATAGGTACTCCTACATTTTTGGTCATATAGATAGCAGTATACTCGCTATCAACCACGCTTATCAATCATCAATCTCAGGCGGAGAGGATTGCAAAGGCCAAGCACGGTTGTGTGGTTGGCAGTGCCCAGCTTTTCGGGACAACCTCAAGTCCTATCTACCGCTGCGGCTGTGGCCATACATTTTCATATAGAGAGCAAAATGCAGAGGCTATAGATTACATATGTGCTCGTCCATATACCACATGAATATACGCATGTTACATCTGGGTAGAACCACATGTATGAATACATGTGTAGCTGCATATAACATCACACAGACTTAAATACATGCTGTGTCTATGCATACTGCTCTTGCTGTGACCGTAGCTGGTGAGAAATGTTCGCTCAACTAGCACATATTTGCCACATCTTTGGCGGTGACCAAAATACAGTCATGTCAGAAGGAACAACAAACAGCAATCTAACAATTCAGCCATCGGATACACGATAAGCCACCAAGCGCAGCAGTCGAACCAAGCAAGCTGGTTGTCGGTTGTTGGTAATAATTTTTGATACTGCTTCATAGTGTTTGATGATGATGGGAAAATGCTTTGTGATGTTGGTTGATAATGATGAACAATGGGTAAGCATGATTGATAATGGTTGATCATGATGATTGATGCCTAGTGATGAGGTAGTTGCTGCCTACCAATCTAGAATACCCAACAGATCCGACTGGTCCCCGTGGGATCGGGCACCGATCCGGCCACCATGGTTATGCTTCACCATAAGCTCGAGCATACTCATGACCAAGGATCCTTAGCGCTTTGGTGACTGGTAGTTACCAAGATGTTGACCAACAGATCGGTGGCAGTATCCATTGACAACCAGCTTTGGGGTTGATAACCGTTGACACGGTAAACATCAATGGGTTGGTTCACATCAATCCTAATGTACTGACTTAGTAATCCCATATGATCCGCAGTTGATAAGTCTTATGTCTCAATATGTTGGTGAATTGATACCGTCAATCGTTTGTGGGTCACACCGTAATTGAAAGCTGTTGACAGTAGCAAACATGAATTCACTACCATCATCAATCCAAGAAACTGATAGAGCTTGTCTTATTTCGTTCTATGCACCAGCCAAATGTCATGCAGCTGCACCCTGCCGCCAACAATGAAGGGAAACTCGTGACATCCTGATCCCAAGACATCCCAAGACATCCCAAGACATCCCAGGATATCCCAAGACATCCCAAGACATCCCAAGACATCCCAAGACATCCCAAGATATCCCAAGATATCTCAAGATATCCGAAGCATCCATATCCATCATCAAACCACGACATCCCATCACTCTCATAGCTTGAAGGATGCTTCGGGGTCCCAAACCTGGTAACCAACTTTCAAGGTCTTGCCATGACCCCCTGCCCCCCGGCGCGTCCGTCGCGGCCACCTTGTCCGCAGGTATGCTTTAGCCTGGTCAATGATGAGCCCAAAATGGACATCTCTGCAATGATCCCATGGTAAGCCTTCCTCTTGAGGGCTGTTGTGGCGCTACAAGGGATATAACTATGTTATACGTTTCATTGTCCGAGAATGGATTGACAGTATGAGACAGCTCATTTTAGTGTCAATTATCGACACAACCTGTAAGCATACCAGGGATGATTCACAGCATTCATGATACGAAATTCAGACGCTGTTTCAGTAAGGCTGGCGTAGCTCTTCACAAATCTAGCACAAATAGAAATTTCTGGTGATCTGAAGCATCCCAGACTGTCCTGGAACACGCCCGAACACCGACCAACATCAGGACCTGGCGCCCTGTCAGTGCCCTTCCAAAGCTATGAAGCCGATATTGAGGTGACATCCACAGACAGCTTCAAGTGACCCCATCAGCTGGATTCCTGAGCGAAATCCATGGCATAGGTATCGCTGATTCCCCAAGGAAGCTTCGTAAAAATCCCATGGTTTCAGTATCCCATGGTATCCCATGGTTAGGATCCAAGTCGATCCCAAGGATCCCAGTTAATTAATCCCCTGGTTTTCATTGATTCCCCAAGCCATTGGTTCATGGGCCCTTGGTCAGCGCAGCCCTGCTGCCGGCCCACCGAAACGGAGACCGTTTCGACTCGCCTCTTCACAAGGAGAGCTTTCTTCTCCTCGTGCGTCAGCTTGCCGTTCAGATCGACCTTGGTCCCGCGATCTCGAAACGTGAGGACCGAGAACTTCCGAGAAACAAATCGCCCACCGGGACTTCTGGCAGAATCTATCGGTTCTGTCATTTGGAAAATATACAATAATATGTAACATGTTGTGTATCTTCGCAAATGCATAAAAAGAAAATAGTACACACACGCACAAATTGAGTAGGCACCAAGCCAAGACAAATCCACCTGCAAAAAATGAAGTGCCACGACAGAGAGAAGTCGGACAACCAGCAGCAAGGCCAAACTGCCAAGGAGTGGTCACAAGATTGAAAGGGAAAGGATGGATTGGCCAAGAATGGTTTATCAATCGTTATCCTGGAGGTTAATCAATGGGTAGTGATCGTCAACAAATTGGGAAAATATGTTGATAACAAATGTTCTGATAATGTAATATTTGAGAAGGGCTAGTTGACAACGGTCAACGACAATGCTCCATCATAATGCTCCATCATAATGCCAACAACATCTGACAACGGTAATCAACCCCAGTGACGACTGTTTGGTACATCTACGTAGCCTATTTGGGGTTCTTCAAAATGCTGCCCCTGAAGCACCCTGTGAAAATTGAAAAGAACATGTTGAGTGCAAGCATGCAAAGCCCTTGATTCTGTTTCTGCAAGAAAACGGCAAGGGGTAGTGTACCACTTCTCCCTAGTTGGTAGCTCTTGTTTGTTTTGTGGTCGTAATCTGTAATCTCACGCAATCTAACGTATACATATGATACAATATGGCTAGAATCTACCTATGGGGATCCACCATCCAATCGAGGACCATGGCACAAAATGCTTCGCCATGCCATCCCAGTCGTTTTCCTCAGTCTTTCGACCAGCTCGACCCGGCAACACATCGCTTGGAGCGAAAATGTTAAGTGGTTACGTAGCTTAATCGGTTCATTACTTAGCAAAACTGGTTACTTGGCTGGTTACCCGTGTCTTTGGCTGATCCAAAGACTAGAACCCCCAGAGCCTACCAAGCTTCCAAAACCATGACAACGACTAGTTTGTTGGTAGGAAGAACCATAGGTAACCCTCTCATTACTGTTGGTTGGTTGGCGTTACCTATCACCGAAATTCAGCAGCAAAATGGGCTGTAGATGTGCCAAAGGCGTCTCTACTGAAGGATAAGTGGTGATTCAGCACGGCCAATAGCGGTCCACAATGATTATGTGGACAAGGTACCGAATTAATTCACAACAATGCTGGATTCTCGTTATCCACACTCATATAAAGAGAGCAACCATCATAGCAATCATTGTTGACCATTCTTGATCATTGCTGCGGGGTTTGCTCTGCCAACCATTCGTCGCATCAGAAAAGTTGTATCCCAAAATGATTGCTTCACCTGTCCCAAAGGATGGCGTCAACAAGAAACTGTCGTTCTGAAGACTGTGCATTTTTTCAGGTTTCGTTGGTGCAACTGTTGCATGACAAAAAACTCCCAGCTTTGTTGCATATTCTGGGGTTAGCTCTCCTTGGCGGAAACCAGCACTGAGTGTATCCCCATGAGGAACTTGTGGAGTCAGCCGTAAGGATTTCCGAAGGATCCTCCTTGATGGACAGTCATCTGTACCCATAGTGTTTCCTTCTGAACATGATACCACCCGTGACGACCACAGCGCACCCTGAAGGTGACGATACGCGAAACAGGTCGAGGCGCAAACAGCATCTGCAAAAGTGCCCCCTCTTCGGTGTCTTGGAAAATGGTTGCTGTCACTGCAGCGTACCTAGTCGCGAAGGGCGAACTTCCAGTGGCAACCCGAAGAATTCGCCGATCGTCTTGAGACCAAATATAGATATAATTTTAGAATATTATAGATACTTACATCTCTATATTCAATATTGCGTATATACACGCGCCCAACATACTCCTTACTCATATCTCATTGCTATTGCAACTGGTTCCTCTTGCATGAACGTGGCGCCATCCACGTCAATGCCCTCCGAGGCCCCTTGTGGGCACCAGCGATGGTTGATGCTCACTGAAGTCCATTCAAAAACCACAGCAGAAGGTGATCAACAGACCATTAGGTGATGGTCCATGAGTGGTGGTTGATGGTTTGGTGACTATATGTGATTACGATAGACTGGTGATTCTAACCATAATGGTTCATTACAATGGTGATTAACTGATTTCTAAGGATACAGTACTAGTGATTATAACTCATGGTGATGGTTTAACGATAACACAAATCACCAGTGACGGTCAGTGCTGGTTAATCATGGTGCCTATAGGCGGCACACCCTGATGGACCACCACGGCCCCCGACATGTTCCGCCCAGTGGCTCCGCTTTGTTCGCTTCAAAGTGCTTGGGAGCATCGGTCCAATGCGTCGAGGGCGAATGATGGTGGACTACGTGGTAGTCCTCTAACCACCGCGATCATCTACGACCCCGCAATGGAGAATCACCATTTCTTGTAGGAATCATCTGAATTTTATGTTGTTTTTCAGGGAAATTCCATCGATGTGTGGCGAATGGAAACATGCGCACCTTAAAAGATGGTCCATAGGTGTTTGGCATAGTGGCAAAGTATACATGCTATCATTGGCAATCTGCTGAAATACAATTCAACACATTGACATTTTGCAGGTGGATGCAATGTCAAACTGCACCGTGAATGAAAACGTATTTATATTTTCATATAATTCAGTATATCGGAATATCTATCCACTCATATGTCTATATCTATCCACGCAGCGCTGTCACCAAACACGAATCTAGAGCTTTGCCAACTTCCCAACACTCTCAGTACTGTTTTTCTACCCATCAACCACCATTAACCGCCATTCACCACCGTCGACCACCATGGGCCACCATTAACCACCATTAAGCAACATCAATCATTTACCAACATCTCAGTACTTTCGTCATGAGCCACGTAACTTCGTGGTATGCGGCTTGCCACCCTCGGGACAGCAGGACAGTCCTCGTTGAATGTATTGTCGTGGCCATCCAAAATGGTGACCGAATTAACATATTGGTTGCCTGGATCCTCAGTGGGGGACCAACTTGTGTGGTTGGATGGGAGCTGGCTCAACTATCATGATGGTCAGTCGCATGCGAAATCTATGTGAACCGGTGAACCGTTTGAAGGGAAAATAACCGAGACGAAACCAGTGTGGTCTCTGCTTGGAAATGGTGGAAACAATAATGGTTAGCGCAGGTTGATATTGCCCTAGTGATGCTAAAGGTTGACAATTCTTCATGATGGATAATAGTAAGTGATAACACCTTATCATGTAAAGTGATATGACGGGTTTCTCAAAATTGGGAACCCCCAAGACTATGGTTTGTTTATTGGTAAACCACTAACAGCGGATGACTTGGGAGTGCCCCTATGATTTGAGAAACACCCATATTTCTTCATAATTAATGAGGCTGTGGGTCAAAACCCGGTACCCCTAGTTCCCCATCATTAACCATTGTTTTCCCTATCATTATTGGTGGACATCCCCCCTTAGTTGGTTGGTCCATATTGACCCATAGCCATGATGCTTCATGACCTGTTCGCGCCCCACGGCTTCCAGCTATGTGAAGATGAGCACCGGGATCCACCGGGAGTCCTGTGGTGAGCTTTGTCCATAAATGCAGAGAGCCTAAAAAATGGGAACCTAACCATGGGTCCTTCCATTGTTATATCATGGGAAAAACCTAGCCATGGTTTCCATTGTTATACCCATAAATGTGTCCATGAGAACTAGTTGGGAATACCGAACCATGGATCCTTCCATTTTGCAAATACTTGGGAATGACAGCCCCGGAAGGCTAATTACGGATCTGCCGTACAAGATCGGTGGTCCAAGTCCACCGCCGGTGTCTCAGGGCAGCGAGCTATCCTTCCTGTTACTGGCGAGTGGCATAAAACCCAGCTACGACGTAGCCTGATAAACCATGATAGGACCAACTGGATCAGATCGCTTATTACCCCCTGGTAATTCAACATAGCTGGAAGCTGTGAACCCAAGAAATGCTGTTTGCGAGCGGTAGAAATGGTTCCGCCATAAATGCGAACCATCAGCATGTTGGCCATTCCATGGTTTTGTTACAGGTTGTGATCAACTGGAGATTATGATCAACCCCTAACACAACTATCGATCATGGTTGTACAATGGTTGAACTCCATGGATCATGCGAATGGCTATCATGCGTAAACCATGGAGCATTGTAATAATTGGTTACTAACAATACTAACAATACTACAATATTGTTATCACTAATCATGGTTAACCATGATAACAATACTTCTTATCCTAACTACAAGAATCAAGTCTATGATGATCATCATATTTGTCAATAACAAAGTCAAGAATAAAGGTCAAAAAAAATCAGTTGTTTTTCACATATCTAAATTAATTAACACAAAAACCAACACAAAGAACAAGCCATCCATCTACTACTGGATCTTGAGTGCGCTCCCCTGCTCTTTACCGGAGCCCAGCTCCGCAACCGGGCAACAGATTCCTCAACGAAGGCATGCCAAAGGTAGGAAATGGCACACAGAATGAGCATTCCTGGCACCAAATCATTGGAAACCTTTCACTGAAAACCTTTCCAACTTGTGTGATATCAAAAATTGATGTGGGAAATTGATGAATGTCTGTTTTTTAATCATATAAATAGAAAGGCTACTTGTCTCAACTTGCTCTTTTGAAGCACAAGCAACAGGCACCTCTGACATTGCTCAAGTTAAAAATCCATGGTATTCTTGGGCGAAGCGATCTGATAGAGATTCTCCTGAAAATGACTAAAAGACAACTGAACCTAAGCACTGAACCTATGTACAGTGATTGGTAGATATTCTGATCATAGGTGATCACGAAGCCCATACAAACCTTGGGCGAGCACAATCCCATGAGCAACCCTCCGCTGGTTTCATGGCTCGTACCCGAGCTAAAGGTTAGGCTTGCCATCTCAGTTCTGCCGCCTTCCAGGTGGCAGAAGATCCAGTAGACCGTGCAGAAAACCGGATTCCACATAAAGAGGAGCAGCCTGAGCGAAGCAGCGGAAGCTGATGTCACAGCAGTGCAACCCTGACCAGGCGATGATTGCCATGGCACCTAGTTCTGGGAAACCTAAAATCAATACTCCCTGGGTGACAGTGACATACATCCATTGCATGGTACATGAAGGTTGATCTACCCCATGATGTTTTCGGAGTGTGCATCGGCTACTATCATTAGCCAGCAAATCAACCGGCGAATGAACGACCATTGAACAGCCAAGTATCCATTTTCAACGTTTATGAACCATCACTACCACTACTGACCATTCTTTGCCTTCAAGAACCATCATTGGAACAAGCTGATAAAGCGTTCCTAGCCAACAAACAGGAGCCATCACTAGCCATCAACCAACTGGGTGGACCACGGTTTGCCGTTCTATATCTGAATCTTTGCCACTTTAACCAACTACATAACCATTATCAATTAATTGGTCATTATCAAACTTGATTCAATATTGGTAGCCACAAACCATTGACCATCATTAACGACCAACCATTGACCATCATAAACCACTATCAAACACCTTGATCATGACTTGCCGATGTTGAGTGCATGATGTCCCCTGTGAAAATCCCAGCTTCCTATTTCCAAACCCGGAGTGTTTGCTGTTCAGGGGAAGGGAGGGTGGGTTTAGTATTAGGGAGCAGAGATCAACCACTCTTAGACAATTTCAGTCTGTATTTTACGATCATCATCCATCATTAGTCATTACTAAACACTGCAAATCTTCACTAGCAACGAATACCGCAAACTTATGGGTTATCATTCTGAACCATTGTTCACCATGATTACCCATTATCACCCATCAAATCGCTATTAGCAGGTATAACCTTTGATCAGCCATCAACCAACGATTGGTAATTATGGGTAATTAATCATCATGAACCACGAACTTTTGACTAGCTATTCACTAAGGATTGATAACCATGTTTGATCTGTACATAATCATACATAATCATCAATCAATACCATGCTTCACACGTTCGTTCGCGTCGCCAAGATGCGTCACTCCATAGTATGTCACCATGCCATAGAGCAGCTTCCAAACGAGTTCCCATTCCTCACGTCGTGTGAAATAAAACGTCAGGTTAATCATAATAATGGTAAAGCAGCTGCAATCATACTGGTTCATCGTGGTTTACCTAATATCATGTAATCATGGAGAATGCCGTTCTTTCAAAGATGAAACCACCTGCGTGCACGCAATCAGCAAACTTTTACTCGTTGGGTGAACCTGCGTGAGCCAGATCACAAGGGTGGGAGATTCCAACGGTCCTCCCTTGAGGATAAAGGCCGCGTATGCATGTTTGGTTGTCAGCGACAACTTTCTCATCTGAGGCATGGTCTAAAAAACCAAAGCATAAGCTTTTGAGTTGGATCGTAGTCCCTATGAGCATGGTTGGTAACCAGTTCATAATACGGCTAATACTCTGTTTATTTTTTTCTTGCCAATCATGGCTGACATGGTATTAACATGTGAGAAAAAATTATTATGTCATTGTTTTGGGAACCCAATATCTTATGGCCAGGCATGGCTAACCAATCAAACAGAAATATGGCAACCAATCATCTTCTCAGTTTTCTCATTCTTCCCGGAATTCTTGCGGGAAAGGCTTGTTCCCAAACTGTCGACTCTCAGTTCTCCACAAAGTCTCGTACAAAATGCGTGCCTTCCAATTCTCAACTGGCATTGAGCAATTGCGCAATTGATGTCTTTCAGGGCACGAAAATCTGTTTTGTTACCAAGGGTGAGCTCCCTGCGCTCTGATGCTCTACTTGCAGATCCTTGCCGCTCGTTGCCGCAAACAGCAAAGGTGTTGCGACTACATTCTACAGTGGTTTACAACTCTACGTGCTTTGTTCCAAGAAACGTCGAGGATTTCCAGGTTTTTGAATTTCCATGATTTTGCATTGAAGTGGGAACAAAAAAAACCCTGGAAAACATATTGCAATTGGAAAAAAAACACAAAAATGTTAATCTTCAATTTTCAAATTCTGAGGAAGTCTCCCACCTTCGTTTTCAACTTCTCAACTGCAGTTCCATATCCACGTCTCACTCAAAATGTTTGTCTGAAAGTCTCAACTTGCCCTTTTTGAGGAAGTCTCCCAACAAATATTTGCATTTTGTGTTCAAGGAAATCCTGCATAAGCTACAATTTCCCAGTTTTGCGTACAATTCCTTGCCATGTTTTTTGATGTACGACTATAGGGACAAAAACACGAAACAGCAATCTGCCATTCCGCTCTATGAGCAAGGGTCTTCATTTCTGCCGCCCCATTACTCATAGATACAGGAAGACAAGCATATAGACGACTCTCTATCTAGCATCAAACGACATGTTTTGCAGATTTTTTTGGTAGCAGTATAGATGCCGAATAAAAACATCCTCACACACGAAAGCTAGGCATGCTACTTTTGCGGGCAGTCCCAAGCTTCCAGCCCAAAAGCTGTTGCTTTATATCGCTGTGCGCGATATAGGGATAAGCAAACCAAACAACCAAGCTGCCAGCGAGGAATTTGTAGCTTTCAGCGATGTCGGTAGTGTCATCATCATCATCATCATCATCATCATCATCATCATCATCATCATCATCACATCATCACTCTGAGAAACATGACAAGGAGGGAGTGGTAAATCAATCAGAATCTACATCAAGAACATGGCACGAACATTGTGTACTTTGCTTTTTGTGTCAAGTCAAGGGTTCAATGCATCACAATGCCGACCAGAGACGAGCTGTGCACACCAGCTAGAGGGATAGTACAGTGGGTAGGCCATTAACCTTGGGGATAGTACCACAGCTAGTGCGTTGAGTTATCAACCGCTACCACTTTAGGTGCTCCTTGTGGGATTTGTACTAACCATTGATAACTCAACACACTAGCCACTACTGACCATTGTCAAGCATCATGAACCGTCCTGAAGTCTTATCAATCATTATCGACACAAACCACTAGTAATGATATGTGTATCAACCATTGACTGGTTGGTGGTTTCGACCCATATGAAAAATATTATCGCTCCCTTGCGGACAGGAGCCTACCCCCATATGAAAAATATTAGTCAACCAACCATGTGTTCATAATTACAAGCAAAAATAATCAAAATATCAATCGAACCACCAACCATTTAAGCATTACTTAACCACATATTGATCAAGCCAGTGATTAACCATCACCATGATTAACCGTCACAAGCCAGCCTTAACCGTTACTTAACCCACATGAACCACACCAGTTGACTAACCACAACCACCACCATCTCCCAACATGGCCCTTCCACGCCACGCCAGGAGTCACCACGTTTGGCCAGTAACGCGACCGGACTGACGCCGCTCCAGTACAAGCTAAAGCGTGGGGCGTAGATGAAAAACCTGAGCTGGTGACGGGGGGCAACGATAAGCAACAACATTAACAATGGTTGATAGTGGCTTGTAGTGATTAATCATAAGCAATGGTTGATAGTGGTTATAGTGGCTAAGAATAAGCAATGGTTGACAGTGGTTGATGTTGTTGCTTCTGGTTTTTAATGTCTAATAATTAAATGTGTTGGAATGATTTATAATGATGATTCAGAATGATTTGTAATGGTCAACGATGGTTTGGATGGTTCGAAAAGGTTCACAGTGATTGATCAGCAACAACAATAGGGAATAAAATGGTGCTTATAATCATGATTGATGATGGCTAATAATTGTCAACAATGGTTTGTAAATGTTAGTAACCAACAAAACAGGTAATACGTCCATACTGGTGAATTGGCGCTAATAACTACAAATAACGGGGAATAGAATTGTTGATGATGGTTTTAATGGCTCATCAACGTTGCATTGGTTATGAGGG
This sequence comes from Symbiodinium kawagutii, assembly GCA_009767595.1. Taxonomy (NCBI): domain Eukaryota; class Dinophyceae; order Suessiales; family Symbiodiniaceae; genus Symbiodinium; species Symbiodinium kawagutii. The sequence goes on from VSDK01022000.1 coordinate 469,831, forward strand.
TTCAGCATGGTTCACACTGGTAATGGTCGATAATGCTTGATAATTGATAAGGACTGATACACTGGTCAATAATGGCAAGCAATGGATCAATATGGAAAATGATGGCAAATGACCAACAATACAAGGCACATAAAAGCTAAATTGATTGATGAGGGCTGATAGTAATTGTTGCAGTAAACGCCAACAGTAGGGAACAAGGGTTGTGGTATACAATCATGGGCAACAGGCATGTAGCAAATATGAAACCTACTGGCCATTGCTGGTGCTTAATTGGAATTGTTATTTACTGTTTACTGTTATAAGGCACCGGTGATCCGGGCTGCATGAGGAAATTCCATGCGACTCTACCATTTAGTTCAAGAGTGTAACACCGAAAGGAATTGATTTCGACCCCAAACTTACCAGCAATCCTTGGAGTAGTGGAAAGCCAAGGAACAAGTTGGTCAGCACATCGCCTTTCAGAAATCAACCAACGAAACCCGTTTCATAATCAAAGCCATTACAACGTCGCAGGTCGCGAGTGAGTACCTTGCATAACCACCTTACCTGCTTCATTCGGAGCTACTCAACCAGTGCGACCTAGATCACTTGCGGCAACCAGAAATCGCCAGGATTCTTTTCCCAAATCCCTTGATGTTGCCATGATTGTTTTTGGGAACACCCGCATCTGTTTGTGCTTGTTCAAGGTCCCAAGAATCTCATGCTAGGCTGGGTACCCTCCCGATAAACTGGACCTGGGGGTTCCCAGGACACAGAGAGAGTCCTTGTTGGGACCGGATCATTGACACGGTCAGTATTGATGATGGTTGGTGATCGTTGATGATGGTCAATCATGGTTAATGACCACCAAGAATAGGGAATATGATGGCTGATATATGCAAATATGACCTCATAATCCTTCATGATGGCTAAGAATGGTTGACCAACAGCTACTGGCTCGCAATGCGAGCTGTGCAGGAAGCAAAGGGGAACTCAGGAGTCGGAATTCTTCACAATCAAAGCGAAGAGTTTGGAACTAGCAACCCTGACCAATAGGAAACCACACAAGATGGTCTTGAAAATTGGAAACTCGGCCAGTTGAATCAGTTGCCATTTCCTCAGTTACTTCTGCAGGTCACAACTACAACCAGCAGTCGATCTCCAGGGCACGAGGACAGTTTCGTGCGATCCAAGTCCAAGTTGGTATGCACGTCGTCCACATCGTTGTGCCACCGGTGATGAATCTTCATGTGGGCAATGCTGTAGCTGTTCCTGCTGGCTACCACTGGAGGACGCACGTGTCTCACCATTCGGATACTCGAATCATTCTTCTTTATTTTTAGGTGGCAAAGTGCCATGTCGCTTCCTACAATGCAGGCCCCCGCAATTATAATTTGGTTTATAGACCATTTCACTATAGTTGTCCCCCACAAAGTGGTTGCAACTTGCCACTGTCCGATCGTTGCGAATAGGATACACCATTCTGGTGGATCGGATTCGTGAAAAGGTTCATTTGCAAACATGCCTGGAGATGTGGACTTATGCGTCATGTCATGAGTACATCCAACGGTGAGTAATGTGAAAAAAAATGTGAACAATCGCAGCTGATTGGATTATTTGGATTTGTTCTGAACCACCTTTGATATGAAAACCTGTTCCTTCATTTCGAGCAAACATCTGTTCAAAGCTTTGGTTCAAAACTCTGTACCCCCGGTTCCCCCATCATGAATGATTGTATTCCCTATCATTGGTGGTTGTTCGCCATTCGTTGGTTGGTTATGGTTGACTAATACGGACCCCTAGCCATATCAATGTCCTGGCTTGAAACCAACGGCTATGGTTGTCACCCCCTCACGGCTACCCAGTTTGCTGTGACCAGTGCGTCGACCCGCTGTTGGGAGGTGAGTATCTGTGTATGAGCCCTTGGAGTACTGCTAGTAATGAGCCATTATTGTGGTCAGAATGAACCATTACTGCTATTCTTGTGCCTTCTGGATGAACCAATGAAATATAGATATATTTACTGCTAGTAATGAACCATTGCTGCTATTCTTGCGCCTCCTGGATGTGAACCATTATAGTTGCTGTAATTGGTGATAAGTTTTGATCAATTTAACAATTTCCTTATTGCTACCCGCCAATTGCTGTTCTAACCACCAATTATAATTGCTCAACCATTGTGATTCTTGTTAACCATTGTAACCACCAATTGTTGTAACCACCAATTGTTGCTAAACAAGAATCACAATTGTAATGGGTTGTCAGAACTACTGGTTGTAAGTTAGAATTGTTACTTATAAAAACCAATTATATAAACAAGTTATAATGGTGATTATAGTCATCAATTATAATTGGATATAATTGCTGTTACCCCACCAATTGTTAACCACTACTACCCACGATTCTCAGATCCCTAGGGGACACTTCGCCAATTCTCCAGCAGCGCAGCCCAGGTGAAAAACCAGGGCGAATCGCCGGAGCGAACATCGACAACGGGGCAGCTGGGCAGTTTTTCCTCTGTTCGCAACGGAGTATCCCAAAAATACTAGGGAATTAGATGGGATAATATTCTTGGGAGACTATCCTTGTTAGTAACAGAGTATCCCAAGGTAATCATCAGCATATTAGATCAAGATTTGTTGGTGACTAATCGAAGGAAGTTTAGAAGCCTAACTTCCGACAATATGGACAACTCAGCTAGGGTAGATCGCCTATGCAGATGTGAGAGAGAAGAGATGTGCGAAAGATGAGAGTGCGAGCGCGCAAAAATGTTAGGAAAGTCGCGAACTGCTGTGTTTTGCAAGGTTTTGTGCATCATGAGGGTCCAGAAGGGTACCTCGCTAAAGCGGCGGGTGCGGAGCACTGTGGCGGAAGGTGTGTGCAAAAATCGTGAAAAAACCTAGGCGTGAAGCACATTTGGAAGTCGAAATCGTAAAAACATGTCACTTTCGGAAGTTGCAACTTGCAAAATCGTGAAAAAACCTAGGCGCGAAGCACATTTGGAAGTCAAAATCGTAAAAACATGTCAGGTCCGGAGCACGTTTGCCACATGCAACTGGCAAAATCGTTCAAAAACCTAGGCGCGAAGGACATTTGGAAGTCAAAATCGTAAAAACACTGCATGCTCGGAGCACTTTTAGAGGATTCCACGTTCAAAATCGTTAAAAAACCTAGGCGCCGAGCACATTTGGAAATCAAAATCGTAAAAACACTACATGCCCGGAGCACTCTTGATGACTCATGATTCTCAAAACTGGCACGCTGCCTGCGCGCGAAGCAAATTTTCAAGATAAAATCTTGTACCAAAATAAAAACTGCAATTTTACTAGCGTTTCGGGCCACTTTTCGGAGATGTCATATGATCATGAAAATTGGCACGCCGCCTGCGCGCGAAGCACATTCTCACGTCCGAAGTCGCAAAAACTCGTGGTTTTTAACAAGTTTTGAAAATTGCATGTCCGAAAAAGTGTACGCGGCCAAGGCGAGAAGCATATTTTGAAGCAAATGTGTCAAAACACAGCACGTTTGACACTTTTTGAACACAGGAGACAAAAGTAGGAAAACACTTGCGTTTCGCGTCACTTTTCGTGATTTATGTGGCCAAAATGTGCACAACGCTTGCGCGCCAAGCACATTTGCAGGTCAAAAGTAGCAAAACACTTGATGATCGGAACACCTTTGCAAGGTCCAATTATCAAAAGTGGCCAAACACCTAGATGCAAAACACTTCATGATCGAAGCACATTTGGAAGGTAAATGAATAGATAGACGAAAGATGGCTAGACAAAGAGGTAGCCAGATAGATCGACAAGTCGATAGTCAGATCGATGGGTGGCTAGATGGATAGTCAGATACATAGATGCATCGATGGATGAATAGATGGATCGATAGATGGATAGATAGATAGATAGATAGAATAGCTAGAATAGATAGATGGAATAGACAGACAATTGGATAGCCAGATTCAGATGGCTAGATGGGTCGATAGATAGACAGATAGGTAGACGAAACGAGAGTCAGATAGAAAAGTAGATAGATAGTCAGGTAGATAGACAGAAAGATAGACAGATGGACACATAGATGATCAGACAAATAATTCGGTAGATAGATAGACAGATAGATAGATAGGCAGATAGATAAATAGATAGATGGACAGGTAGATAGATAGATACATAGACAGAAAGATGACGAGATAGATAGTGAGGTAGATAGAAAGACAAGTACATAGGCAGATAGATAAACGAATAGATCATCAGATAGATAGATAGATAGACAGTCAGACAGACAGAAAGAAAACTGATCCACTGATAGAAAGATAGCTAGACAGATAGGCTGCCAGTCAAGTGGCCAGATCGATGCTCACATTGGTAGGAAGTCAGGCCCAAGTGATGTTCAGTTCTCGGATCCCTCGGACAATCAATCGTCGCAACCACAACTGCACACTCCTATAGTGCTCCTATCTTGGAAACTTCCGCCACCGCCTTGTGCGGTACTACTGGTAACAAACGCTATGCACAGCTTTGTGGCAGCAAGATTATGAGAGATTTCGTCGCGCAGGATCTTGGCAAAGAATTGCGAGTGGCTGAGCGCGTCTTTTCTGGCTTTTCTCACCGCTTGTGCAGTGTGCCCCTGCAGCCGCGTGCGACTCTTCTGTCCGCGCATACACTCGGGGCCGGCGGTGCATCTTTTCTGATCGCTGCTGGTTCCATCCCGGAACACTGGCCACCATTGGGCGGAGAAAATGTCTGTGTCCGTGTAGCATGTTGTCAGACGAACCGTGTAGCATGTAGTCAGAGACATAGATGCATCGATGGATAGATGCATCGATGGATGAATAGATGGATGGATAGATAGATAGATAGAATAGCTAGAATAGATAGATGGAATAGACAGACAAATGGATAGCCAGATTCAGATGGCTAGATGGGTCGATAGATAGACAGATAGGTAGACGAAACGAGAGTCAGATAGATAAGTAGATAGATAGTCAGGTAGAAAGGCAGAAAGATAGACAGATGGACACATAGATGATCAGACAAATAATTCGGTAGATAGACAGACAGATAGATAGATAGGCAGATAGATGAATAGATAGATGGACAGGTAGATAGATAGATACATAGACAGAAAGATGACGAGATAGATAGTGAGGTAGATAGAAAGACAAGTACATAGGCAGATAGATAAAAAAAAAAAGATCATCAGATAGATAGATAGATTGACAGTCAGACAGACAGAAAGAAAACTGATCCACTGATACAAAGATACCTAGACAGATAGGCTGCCAGTCAAGTGGCCAGATCGTTGCTCACATTGGTAGGAAGTCAGGCCCAAGTGATGTTCAGTTCTCGGATCCCTCGGACAATCAATCGTCGCAACCACAACTGCACACTCCTATAGTGCTCCTATCTTGGAAACTTCCGCCACCGCCTTGTGCGGTACTACTGGTATGTGTTGGTGATTACCCCCATGAGTTGGCCGACCAAAAAAATGACCCAACCCGCCACATCTTTTTCTCAAAAACCATCCAGCCACTGTCGACGAGGCTCGGTACCACACCATAGAAGGGACCGATCCACCATTCACACCTCGGCCGCGCTGCCATCGCTGCTGTTGGTTGATTTTGGGTGGCTAAGCATTGCTAAGCCTGGCCAATCATGATGAATAAGCTGGTTAAGCAATGGTTTGGTCAACCCTCGCGATTCATAGCCGATTGAATAGTTGAATCGAAGCATAATTGTGACTTAAGGGTCAAATTGTTTATGATCTATCAAGGGTTGATGGTTGATTGGTAGTTGGTTTGTCAATGATTAATTTAACGCTAGTGCGTTAATGACAATTTCTCAATGATTGACTTTGAAGGTTACAATGGTGAATCGAAATTGATAACGGTTTGTCAATGGTGACTTTCAATGGTTACACATGGTGAACTTAACAAAATCAATAAACAAAGAGTTATTGATAGCAACCAGTAAATGATGATGCGTAGAGTTGGTGGATTTGGTCAACAATGGCCATTCTTTGCCTACGATTCATCCCCAACACCTGGTGATAACTGCCATTCATCAATGACAATTCTTTTTGCTAGCATTCTCATGGATAGAGTCACTATCCATTGATGACAATTCTTTTACCATTGATGACAATTACTATCCATTGATGACTTCTATCCATCCTGATACACCACAGTCAATAAACCAGCACGGTCATGGCAGCGTAGCCCCTGGATTGGTTCGCTCGCCCTTCCAATGGTCAAATTGTTTGGATTCCCACGCATACGCGTGTTTCTTAAAATAGGGGACTGACCAAATCATCCAATGCCAATGATTTATAATATCAAACCATCAATTTTTCAGGGCACCCCCAAAAATTGAGATGCGGCCTTTTTTTCTGTGGGAAAGCGTGCTGGCTGAAGAGATTCGTTGTTGCTCTTGGGTTCACCAGCTGTGAAAGTTCCAAGGCAAGGCTCTATGACTCAACTTGACCCCAGACGTCCCTAGTCGACAGCCCCCGGATGCTTGGGCCGTTCCCGGTTGGGCAAGGCGTCAAGGCTTGGAACATCCATGGTCCAATGGTCCAGCTGTAGGGAGCCGAAATCCTGTTGATCTGTGGTTCTGAATGACCCATGAAACCAACATGGTGCTTTCTCAAGCCATAGGGGTACCCCAAAATGGTTGGTTTATTGAAAAAAAGGATTATTCATGGATGATTTGGGGGGTCCCATATTTTGAGAAACCCTAACATGGCAAAAAGCTTTGGAAAAACAGCAAATGGTCGAAACTCCAGCGGTTCATGGTGAATGTTGCTGCACTAGAAACCTTGAAGAGGTAGTGCTAGAGTGGATTTGTGAGCAATGCTCATCCCCAAGCAACCGACTGGCAAAAACACGATCAGCGAGCAATGAAGTGAAGACTCGGTGAACCCATTGACCAGCAGACGCCAAGATGCAAATAGTTCAAGGGCCAAAAGCTCTTCTTGAAGATCCCGTTGTGTGCCTGCGATCTCGTGTCATGACTTCAGCACATTCCACCGCACCATAAATGGGTGCCATGGGAGTATCGTAACTGGCTGGTAACCCTGCCGGTTGGCAGCCTGAAATCCCCACAGCTGCTCTGGCTGAAGCGGCGTTTTTCTGGGTCAACTAGTGCTCCGAAGAGGAGATTGCTAAGGGTCTCAACATTGGAAGAACACCTTGCCATCCCATCCTCCCCAACCATGGCATGCCCGTGCCACCAAGCTTCGTGTCCTTCCTTGTGCACCAGCGTGTGAGCATGCCCGAAAATACGGAACCGAGGTCCTCCACGTAGGACATGGTAGATCACCTCAGACCGCTCGGTGAGCCGCTGAGGTGTGCCCAACAAATCCTGGGAATGGACCGATTCACTGGGAAAATCTATTGCCAACAAGCTGTTTGAGATTGTTCCTAGGTCCATGGCACCACTTATGCCATACTGAATCAGCGAGGGGCTCAGCCGATTACCCGCTAGTCAGCAGAATGATCCAACCAATCACATCTGCTCGGTCCAAAAAAAGAAATAGAATTATGCTCAACAAGAATTGCTACGTGATCCAAATACATCAGAAATTGTCAGAAACAAATTCAGGCGATCCCTGGAACCTCAAGCTTTGCACGCAGAGATTGTAGGTTGTCCGTGATCAACAATCATTGGGAAACAATGCATCTTGGAGGTTCTGCGGAGGATGACGGTCAAACCTCCATCATGTTGCATCTAGAAAACGACACACTTGGGGGCTACACAGTGTACGGCCCATGGGGAAAAAATCTGCGTGACATCTGCGTGCACTTTCAGAGATAGCGATCGACCACCAACGTCTCAGCCCCGCACCAGAGTAGAGAACTCGAAACCTGAGAAATTGTCAATTCATGGAACTGGCCATTGATCAAAACCTGGATGGCAACGGTGAAATGATTCATTTGATGCTTTAAATGGAAAGAAGGGATTGAAGGATTAATTGGATGGATTTTTTTTTTTTTTGCAAGCCATGGTCGCTAAAGCGTCCGTGGGCCCGCGCTGCGACAGCTTTAAAAATGACGTGCGAGAGCCATTTCAAACAGTTTCTGGTTTTGTTCGTTTGTATTTTGATACTCTGTTCGCTCTTTCAGGACATGTGTCCACACATGACGGTGTGTGTAATCCCGCCAGTTCTGCCTAGGACCTCCAACCCTCCTCTTGCCAATTTGATATTCGTTTGCTGTGTTCGGTACGTAAGTTACTTGTCTAAGAGGGTCTGACTCATTAGTTCTCAGAATGTGTCCAGCTAGTGCTGCCCGCTTGTTTAAGAGGAGATCCGAAAACAGGTTGATATCTCGGCCAGCTATTTCAGATGCTGTTTTAAGTACATAGTCGTTTGTGTTCCGACGGTTAACATACGTTGTTTGCAATCCTAGAATAGATCGAAGCCCACGAAGTTGAAATGCATTGACCCTTTTTAACAAAGCTTGTGTCAGATGAACTGTTTCAAGGCCATAAATGAGTTTACTCTGGATTATCGCCTGGTACACCTGCAATTTCCATTTAGTGGAACAGTTTCCTGCCTTCCAGAAAGGTCCCAATTTGGACCAAACGGCCATAGTCTGTTGCATTCTTTGCCCAACTTCCTGCCTGATGTTCATGGATTGGGTTATATGATGCCCAAGGTAATTTGTTTCAGTGCATTTTTGGAGGCGTGTTCCATCTGCAAATCTTACTACGTTATTCCCGTTCATTGCAATATATGAACATTTGTGCCTGTTGAGAGCTAAACCAAATTGCAATGAGATTCTTTCAACTGCCCACAGAATTCTATTTGCGGCATATGTGCTGGTTGACAACAGGACCGTGTCATCTGCATAATAAATCCGATCAAAATTTACACCAGGTTTTCGGGAGTTCAATGTTCGTCTATCAAGCTGGCACGTTACGTCATGGTCGATAACACTCATTACTAAAACAAATAGATATGGTGATAGCGGGCATCCTTGCCTTATACCAGACCGTTGTACTTTCCGACCGGAAACCCCGAATTCATCTTCAACAAAGAAACTAGGCTTACTGTAACAATTACGTATAACATTGACAAAGTGATGATGTACACCAAGCCTCTCTAACGCTACATATAGTTTGTCATGCTGAAGTTTATCGAAAGCCTTTTCCCAGTCCAACAAAGTGATGATCAAATTACTTCCCTGTTGCTCACAAATATCTTGCATTCTCCGTGTCAAATATAGGGCGTGGGATGTACTTCTGCCAGGCCTAAAACCATACTGAGTAGAAGTCAGGGTGTCTTCTAGTACGTCCTGCAGCCTTTGTCGTATTAAAACCATGTAGAGTTTGTATACAGAATTTAACAAGGAGATCGGCCTGTAATTTGAAGGATCGTCTGTATCACCTTTCTTATAAATTGGCACCACCCGCGCTAAGAATAAGTCCTCTGGCGCTTTTTTGTTTTCCCACCACGAATTTATCAATTGAAGGAACCAAAGTCTATTCGTATAATCCATCCACTTAAACAATTCCATAAAAATATCATCCGGTCCTGGTTGTTTATTGTTTTTTGTTGACGTCAAAGCCGCATCAAACTCATTTATGGTAAAACAATCGGTATTGAATAGGTGCTGAACATCATTGATGCCCGCCAAGTTGTCGATTGGGTTGTCGGTATTATTTGTCCAGTGTTTGTCCTGCAGATATGTTGCGATGGCCTCTGCCCTGTCCTTTGGCGCAACGTATTCCCCCTGTAAATCTTTCATGTGGATAAACCGGGGCTGCCGATCTTTCTTCATATGCTTAATTCCAACCCATTTTTCTTTTTGGTCTGGGATTTCCCGAATTGAACTGGCAATGGCATTCCTTTTATCACGTCTAGCTAAGTTTTTGATTTGTCGAGAAAGATCGGCAACCGCCTCTTGGTTTCCGGTTTCATGCGCCCGTTGTCGTGCAGAAATTTTCTGCCAGGTTTCACGAGAGATATAATTTTGTTTCTGTTTTTTGTCGACTTTTGTGAGAGTTTGTTCAGCTACTTCTTTGATACAGGTGGAGATGTCACTCCACTTTGAAACTTCATTAGCATTGAAACGTCCAAGCCTCTGTTCGAGGGCTTCATTGTATCGTTGCATTTCTGTCTCAGTTGGCTGCCGAAACTTTTGGATTCTCGGTTTGCTGGGCTTATGCGCAAATAACTTCACCAAGACAGTAGCTTCGACAATGTAATGATCCGCAGGGTAGAAAATATCCGTTCTGGCAGTTACGTCCTTACAATTGGATGGATTGATTAAATGGATGCATTTGATGTTTCATTCGATGATCAGCAATGGTAAGGATTGATCATGGCGGAACCGACAAATGAAGAGAGAGAAAGAGGGAGAGTGCTCTTTGGGGTTCAAATACCTTCTTTCGGTCATCATTCCGACCAATTGATTTGCTTGGCGCATGATCACATTCTTGAGAAAAACTGCTACGATATTCTACAACCACAACCATCCCTCACCAGCCACAACCTCTAAGCAGTGATCGGCATCCGCCCAGATCCCTGTGAAGGATTCACGCTTGGAATGCTTTATCATGCCTAAGCCGGAGACGATATTTCCAACAGTAACCAATGTTGATGCTTGAAAATGGGTGCAAATAGCTCCATATCACTCCCCGTTAAAATGGAGATTACTCAATGTTTTTCTCAATACAGCATGTATGTAAATGCAAACATGTCTTGATTGTAGATTGATCAATGAGTACAGTAAAACAACCAATACATACAACAATATGTAAGAACCACCAATGCACAGTATAAACGACCAGAACCCTCTTTCTTGCCACGCTCCGTAATCTTTTTGTGGCTCCCCGGACGAACTGAGCTTTCGGCCGTAGTGGTGGAAGCGCCACATGGCCCAAAGGAACAAGATGGGGACGCACGACAACAAAGCGAACCACGGCCTCAGATCTTGATCCAACCAGCAGGGTATATGACCAAGCAACTAGAATAGGGATACAAACAGATACAAGCAACGCTAGGGGCAAGCCGCTAGCCTTGGGGTGGGACACTCACACCAGCATTAGCGCTGCCATTCTATCAAGGAGATAAGCCAACTTGTTGGTGCCCTGCAAGGGCTTCTAGACATGGGCGCGGCATGGCGCGGCTGATTGATGCTTCCAGACATGGCTTCCATGTAACGTACCCCTGGCTGTTCCCCTGACCAAGTTATGACCCATACCCATCCATCCCCACATCACAAAAAGCCACCCTAAAAAGCCTTCATTTTGCCCGGAAGGCTACCTTCAAATGGCCTGGACGATACGGACTATACCCATGATCATAGCCTCAGCACGATAAATTGAATCGCCATGATGAATGATGACCGCTTTCAAGTAATTCATAAGCCTGCAAGTTCAGTGGCCAGTGGTCTTGCAAGGATACTTGCCACCCAAGAATGCCCACTGAATCGGGAAACCTGCCATTGATCATTTACACACTTCCTTGGAGAGCCCTGGTGGGCGTCTGTGCCGTGGCCGCATCCCATCCCATGCCATAAGAGGGCTGGTAACGGACAGTATATAGAAGGGATACAAAACCAACAAACGTAGCAATATGACTTCATAAAACGAAGGACACAAGGGAGATAAGATAAAGCCACAAAAGCGTTGGCTTCCAATTGTAAGCAAATCATGGTTCCACAAACCAACAGCAACCTCCTTGACTGGTTTCTGTTGGTGAGTGGAGGGAGGGGGGTTTCATAACGTCGTCCCAACAACAATAGAAACAATAGTGAAACAACTATTGAAAATATGAGCTGCAGCCACATCACAATGCACAATGCGTACCATCTAACCCTCCCAGAAACCCTGAAGGTCAGCGGGGCTTTGGGATAACCATTGTTCAACCAGGACCTTGAGTCCACCTGATCAAGTATTACCAACCACTATGAAAACCGCTAGCACGATTCACCACTATGAAAACCACTATCAGTTGCAGTACCATGATTAACCATCCTAAACTAAGCCACGACGGGTAACCATGATCACGCACATTGAACGCTTGCAAGGCGGCTGCCACCAGGCGACAAGTATGCGTGGTTTCTTGGATCTTGAAGCATCACACGACCCAACGGCCTGGCTTCACAGTACTTCCAACTGATCCAGATGGACGACCAGAAAAATCAGGCGAAATCACCAGCAATTTCAGGCAATACGTTTCAGGTTAACCTGATTCAAAGGTAGAGACCAGCAAGTTCAGCCGAAAATACCAGCAATTTTGCCAGGGTCAAGATCAACTACCCCTATTTCGAGTGAAAACCCTGGTTCAATTTCACAGCTTTTCCATGGCATCGGTGCCGATCTGCCATCAACATCAAGCATTGACCCCATAATACTAGTACTACTAGTTCTTCTACTAGCTCTACTACCACCACCACCACGACTACTGCTGCTGCTGCAACTACTCGTGGGTTTTCAGGATAACTCTGGGCGAACCTGGACACTGATCGGATGATCTCAGGAATGGTCGCGCGGCACTGTCCGAAGGAGGGGTGGTGCCTCGCGAGCTCGTGGGATCGGTGGGGTCCATCTCTTACCGGGAATGGGAAATCCATGGTTGATGCTGGTGAAGAATGGTGAAGAATGATTTATAATGGTTAATAGTGGTTGAAAATGGTGAAATTGCAACAAAAAAGTCGGGAGCCTACATTGATAAATCACAGTTGATAAGGTTAACAATGGTAAAGTCAATGGCAACTTGTGGCACACAGGACTCCGAGTCCAACAAAACAGCCCAATTTTGCTGGTGTGCTCCGGAAGTGCCAGGCTATGCCAGGGGACGGGTCATAAAGCCTGAACCCAGCCAACAAACTGGTAGGTGAACATCCAACAGCTGGGGTACATGGTATTGACCCATAGACGTTTGGTTCTGTGATCGTCGGCATGAAGCAATGGAAAAGGGAATCAACTACTAAGAGGGACATCAACTGGCCACTTCTGGTGATGCTTGCAAACTAACAGAGATGGATGCGGTTCGAAAATTCCACGACAAGAACCCCAACAGCCAGAACAGACCTTTCATCATGGTTGACAATGGTATGGTTGATTACAATGCTCATAAAACACAGATCGACCAACTTCCAATCGAAAGTGGCCAAATCTTGCTAGTGCAAAATGAGAATGGTTTATAATGGTGAAAACCCTATAGGTAGTAGATGTGAGTAGCCAAATGACAATGCTTGGTAAGCAAATGGGCATAAACTGGGCTGCCCAGCACTTGTGGGGGCAATCAAAATGATCATCATTGGCATTATAGCAGTCTCAGTAGATAGCTGGTATCTTCCAACCTCACTGCTTACCCTAGCCTAGTCCTAACCAGCCAATCATCGTAACTGGACAACACCCAGTCATCTACCCAGGTAGATGAACCTTCTACAGAGACGCGGCGGTAACGCGAATGACAAAATATATATAAGGCTCCAGGGACATCCCCATCCCCGGCCGTCACCGATGGTTTCGGAGCAGGGGAATTCGGGGGGACACCTGCCATCATGGGCGCCGACATCGCCATCTGCCATAATGATCATGGGATCAAAATGGGCATCACAAGTCACAATCTCTCTCTCCGTCTCTCTTTCTCTCTCTGTCTCTTCTATTCTCTTATTGTTTTTAATATCCTACACATTCTAGATAGTTGTAGGTTGTTTTCTTTCCACCATACTCATCACTATTATATTCTGCCTACTAATCACTATTCTATAAATAGATATAAATAGTGTTTCTACTATAGATATTCTACAATCACCAGTGTGTCTTTAATTTTTTCATGAACGGCCACCCGGATTCCATCGGGCCAACTGGGATCGACAAGAGCTTCTTGCAGCTGACGAGGATTGGCTGAGACTGGGATTCCCAGGACCAGGATGATGCAGGATGAGGATGCGGATGATGAGGAGGAGGAGGAGAAGGAGGATTCCAACTGTGCCAACTCCACTGAGTACTCCTGAAATGCCACTGATGAGAAGACCCACGGGCACCACCTTGTACCCAAGCACCACCTTTATTGGTTGGTGTTGCACCCATTGATCTAATGGTTTACCATCTAACAAGGCTGCTGGATGTCGCAATCATGGTTCCTTGCACTGGATATGTTGCTTCACCCAAAAGAAACATGATATTCAGACCATCTGTATGATGTCATCCCTATGATGCTATCTGCACGACACCAGTTGATAACATTCTTATCCGAAACAAGTGATGAACGCCATGTGATCCGGTACCGCTTTGGCAAGCTGCCAGAAGTACATGCTCACTTTGTACCAGCCCACATTGAATGCGATCAACACCTCAGGAGCGGAAAGTTGCATCCTGCGCTCCAGAAATCACGGCTAGATGCACTTCTGCTTACGTGTACATGTGCCCTTCGTAGATGTTTATGCAAAAATCAAACACAATGTGTATACATATATTCATGTATATATAAGAAAATATACCATACATAATTCAAAGTAAACACCTGTACATTTGTATATATAGTATACAGGTGAAGATTCAGAGATATAAACATTGGAACTTGCGCAATTACGTGGATTTGCGTTCCTGAAACAGTTCAAATCTATTTCCAGAACACTCTAGGACAAATGTTGCGCTGATTTCGGGGCATCTAGTATTTTTTGCTCGTTCGAACATGGAAACATCCATTCTCCGATAGAATTGCAAAATTCGACGTCCGAACTTCCCAACCATTACAAAACTGGACATGTTGTCAGGGGAGTTCTGCCATGTTTCGTGACATGTCCATCCTTTTTTTGGGTATGTGCAGCGCATGCTTTCCTTGTGCATTTCCGTCCAGAAAGATCGACTTATTTCGCGCACTTTTGCTAAAGTGTGTGTGTGTGTGTGTCTTTGTCAGAATTTGACCATTTGAGAGTCACCATCAGTAAATGCATCCAATGGTCAGAAATGGTCTGAAGTGACAATTGCCCTTGTGTCCGTTTGAGGATCCAGTGGGTGTCGGTCAAAATCTTGCCCCAGATAAAGTGCCAGGAATTAGCAGGGGGTGTTGCTCGAAATGGTTCCCAAACAGCTCGGGTATATCAAATCCCCGAAGAGATCGGGTTCGGCTTGCTTGTGGAAATCCGTACACATATACGTGGATATGAACACATACATATCTATACAAATATCGTATATATAATATATCATGTATAATATGTACAACGTATTAAAATATGTATGTATGAACTGCGTCTGAGAAAAACTATACATGAAGAAGTGAGTACAGTTTAGTATGACCATAGGCGGTGCCCCAAGGGAGATCAGCATCCCAAAGCTCTGAGGTCTGGCTCTGAAAGAAACTTTGGGGACCACCTTGGTTGAGGTAACCAGCCACCAATGAAACCAGCGACCCTGAACTCGTTCCAAGTCAATGGTGTGTCACTTTACTGACTTTCCTTATGAAAATCATGGCACAGCTGGATGGTTGCAGTAGCACATGCCTCACCATGGCCAGCTGGAAAATCACACATGCTTGGTACAGTCATACTTGGATGTGCATCCCCAGGAATTGGTCACCTGTGAATATCATCGCCGAACTCTACGGCCTTTCAATCCCCAACCGGTTACATTCACCACCGTGGTTTGGAACTGGGCATCCTGCAAACTGGTCACCACCTTGATTCACCACATACCAACCAACTGGTTACATCCACCAACTGGTTACATTCTCAAAATAGGTTTACCTCCAAGTCATCCAGTTTACCAATCATTTATAGTAATAAACCAACCAACTATTTATACCCCCAACCAACCAACTATTTATCGTTGACTAGGCTTCCCTATGGCTTCCCTATGGCTTCCGAGCTTCCCTAAACCAACCATTTCAAGGCTTCCCCAACTGGCTTCAGAAACCCCCAAGGCACGGCAAAGAGCGGGGAGATGAAGGCCACTTCGGCCGCACCCCAGATCAAAGCCACCTGAGTCCCGCGGATCCCCACGCCGTGTCCCACGAGGCCCACCCGGTGAAACACGCTGCACCCCATGAGATGGTGCCAAGGGTGATGGTAGCAATGAACTGTGGATAGTGGTGGATGATGGTTATTTGCTGGTTAATGGTCAATTAATGGTTGATTGATTAATGGTTAATAATTATTTGATTGATGAATAGGTAACTGTTGGTTCATTGCTGGTTGATGGTCAAGGCGGTTTGAGAATGGTACCGGGTCACAACCACCAGGGGTTGGTGATGGCTTGATACGTATTTTGCTGGCAGTTCTGAGAGGACTCCAAGAGATTGACAAGCCCAAAAACGGTACCAAAAGTTCATGCTTTCCCTGCCCTTGTTTGATGATTGACAATGATGACGGATAAGTTCGAGTTGCTAACTGCCAAAATAGGTGTACCCCCCAAAATCATCCAGTTGTTCAACCATTTCTAGCAATAAACCAACCAATTTGGGCTTCCCTATGGCTCAAGAAACACCCATATAGTTGGTATATCCCCTTTATTGCTAGTTAGTATCCTATGTTATCAGCCATTAAAGGATACTAACTAGCAATAAATCACCATTAATGTTACTACAAAAATGTTTTTAAAACCTTTATCAGCCATTAAATGCCAACCCTCGATGAAACTGCCCTGTTTTGCTGGAACCATTTTGTCTCACCATCAGCTGCGACAGGCCCATGGTGAAGGTCACGGCTCGGCCAACCTGGACCCCACGTATCGTCGTCACGGTCGTCCTCCCGTTTTGCCCCCGCCTGGTTGGGCAAATAGTTCCACGGGAATGGCTTCCAGGCCTGGCAGCATAGCGAGGTTCTATACCAATGAAGGAGTGATAAAGCACCACGTGAACTAACAAAGAACCAACGAATTAATGGCCACATCAACCATGCAAAGGTGGCTTATCATTAAACGCATCAAGCATCAGTAAATGACTTATATGATGACCACTAGTGGTATCAACCACACTTACTAGTGATGTGGAATGTTGAACTGAATTATCAAATAGTTCCATTTGTTCACTGGAATGTGGATCTTGAACCACACAAATTAGTGAAAAACCAGCCGGAAACCACACGAACTAGTGATAAACCACTATTCACCAACGAATTAATGATTCGTGGAATGATTAATAATGATATCATTCACAACTAGCATGATTCATTATTAGTTGATTAACCATTAGTAGTTGTTTATTTGTTGTTTAGTGATAAACCACCTGGTGGAATGTTGATCTGAAGCCACACGAACTAGTGAAAAAACACCACCTGTTCCGAATGTTGTTGCTTCAACTTGAGAAATAACCACACCCAAACCCATGACCTAGCCAACCATGAAGCCCGACAAACGGCTAAAATTAAAGCCGGTCTGTTGAAAGTATGACACATGGTTGGCTTCATCATGGTTCACCAGCAAGCGTCCTATGAAAGGTGGAATTCATCTGCCTAGAAATTTACCACCGTATGCATATACAAATATCTTGTTGATTTTGTTTGCTTTGCTGAGCTCAGCAGAAGATTGCTGACAGAGACTTCACCAATAATGATCTGACGATTGGTTCGCAGGGTTTGAAAGCCCAAGGAAGGCCATGGAAGCAGCCACTTCATCCTTGGAAGAAACTAATCTGTGAGAAATTACTGGTCTCACTACTATCCCTACTACATTCGCTGCTATCGACATCTCTCTGCTGTTCACCTTTCTTCCAACAGCTTCGCTGAGAATCAAGGGGCGAAGATTCCAACTCTTCTCCATGGTTGCACCCAACAGCCCTCCACAGATTGTTCTTGTCCAGATCGTAGTTCCCCAAGATGCTGGGTGACCAACCAAGGAGCCAACCAACCAGCCATCCAACCATCAAAATTGGAGGAAACTTGCCCTCTTTTGCTGGGTGCCCTCCAACAAGACAATACAAACCAGCCTTCCAACCAACCAACGACTCAGCACTCAACTGATTGGGTGTTGCCGCCAGAAGTCATGGGAGGACCACATGAATTCGGTCACTAGCTTCAATGTGGGGCCCCCTAGATATACATCAATTTATAGACCATTCCACTATAGTTGTATCTCCCACAATTGGTAATTACACTGGTTACAACTTAACTTGGCCAACTTTTTTTGGGGGGGGAGTATCTTGTTGTTTTGCTGCTGATTTAGCAAACCCGAAATCTCCTGCAAGTCTGGAAGCCCCACAACGAACCCCTGGCGACTCGCCCTGCCTTCTTCCCATTTGCCTGCGGGAGCATCCAATGTTAGACTTTCGCGTGCATATATGCGCGCTTCCATACATGCGCTCAAATTATTTGTACATGTATGTACACATATATGCTTTTACATAGAACTACATGGATATGTGTGTGTGCCTATGTAGACATAATTTTGTTTACATGTTCGCACTTTGATATTTTTAGATACATACAAATAAAAAGTGGTGTTTGCATGTTCAACGCGATAGGAATATTGCATTGTGTGCGTTGTCAATTATGAATAGAAGTAAACAGCCAAGACCGGCAATGAAAACATGTATATCTGGTGGCGTTGTTCGGATTCACATCAAGCGAAGTTTGGTTTTGCCTACAAAAATGCATGTATGTGCTTATGTGCAAAATAAATGTACATGGGCTTGCCGAAAAATTGTGTACGTCCAAAACTGGCAGTTTCCCTACTAACACTGGCTGTGGCTACCGGGTTCTTCAAAAAAACAGCCATCCTGAAAAAACAGCCCGTGGAAGTTGTCAAACCCCGGGTCCCCTTCTTGAATGTTGATGGAGTTTTGGGGCTTTTGCCGGACTTCAAAAAAAGCTGACCTTTGGGCAGCTGTACTCATCAACATTGAAATGGGGGTGCGGGAGGTTGCCTTTGTCTCGGATGGCTGTTTTTTTTGAAGAACCCGGTATGAACTTGGATGACGAGTAGGTACACCATTTATGGACAAACTCATGCATGGAGTTGTCAGTTGCTACCATCATCACCTATGCATGCTTTATGATTGGAAATATTGACAATAGCTGGCCAATGACCACTGTTTTTCTGGGGACCGGATGCAATGAAAAGGAACCCTCACTGCGATTCTGAGCTGCGCTGCTTTCAGCAAGTCTTCCACAGAAATCTTGGTTGCCCTGTCAAGTGATCTCGCCCTGTCGCCATCGGTTGCCCCAGTGAGTGATCCGGTTGTAAGTTCGTTCCAAACAACTAAGAAGCTAGTTATATCCAGCACTCAAATGGTAGCCTACCGGAAGTCTTGTATATAATCCTAGTTATAGTATAATCTAAGAAGAGTGGCTCAAATGGTACCCTTGCCATCTCAGAAATCTACCTGAGGGGGGGTTACATTGCCTCATCCTTTGGTCACCCGTGTCCCGCCTTGGGCCACCAACTGAAGTACCGCGGCTTGGATGATGCGCTCGCCATGGGTGGCGTTTGGACTTCGGCTCAATGGCAGCGTAGGGAGGATGGACTTTGTTGACCATAGCCATCAGGTGCTTCAAGCACAGTGATGGCATCAATGGTGATCATAGTGACGTGATAGTCAAAATGATCAACTACAGAATTACAAAATCATGATCACTGATCACCCCGTAATCATGATAATCAAATTCTCTGATTGTTTGATAAACGGAATCATGAGACTTACATGGAATTAAACAAGTGGAAATAGGCATAAAGCCACCATCCAACTGCGGGTACATCATGGCGACAATTCTGAAGTTGATCATAACATATTGGTGCCCCAATACTTTAGCCCGTGGTTTCCTCCACAGAGAACGCTGATCTTAAGGCACGGGTTGATTTTGTATTCTCATTACTGCTATTACTTCATGATTCTAATACTAAAAACACCTCTTGATGGTTTGGAGGTACCAATGTAGAGGCTCTTGGCGTCTCAAAATTCGGACAAACGTGTTCCGCATCAAACGTCATCAAATACGTGGTCCTGATGCTACCAGACTATCTTGTGATGAGAAATTGCTTCACAGTCCAAGTAAGTCATTTCCCTAATTGTAACCTAAGGTAATTAACCAACTTCGACTGAACTAACCAGTTGGCATCAACTACCAGCACCCCAGTGAGTGATCCACTCATCACTTGGTTAACCCAACGAACTCGTTGCGAATCTCGCACTTCAATGCTAGCATTTGGTTCGAACCCTCCTGGTAGTGACATCGCTCCTCCTTTATTTGAAAAGCTATCGAGTTTTTGACATATCTAAAAAAACATATCTACAGTACAAAAAACCTGGCTCCTGGCCTCGCTCCTCACAACCGCCAGGTGCCCAAGTTCAACAGCAGGGCTGTTACCACTGCCCTGCTACCCCTGCGACCTGCGGAAGGTGACATTGAAGCGCTCCGTCCTCAGTGTTTTGTTGGTGGTAAATGGTGCATTTTCTATGGTATTTCAATATTAATATATACATGGACGGACGGACGGACGGACGGTGGATGGATGGATGGATGGATGGATGGATGGATGGATGGCTGGCTGGCCGGCCGGCTGGCTGGCTGGCTGGCTGGCTGGATGGATGGATGGATGGATGGATGGCTGGCTGGCTGGCTGGCTGGCTGGCTGGATGGATGGATGGATGGATGGATGTGTGGGTGGCTGGCTGGCTGGGTGGCTGGCTGGCTGGCTGGATGGATGGATGGATGGATGGATGGATGGATGGATGGATGGATGGATACATTGAAATGCTGACTGTTACATGCCAATCGCCAGATAGCAACTTATCATGTGGTCGCTGGACGTCCTCGAAGGTTCCAGGAAGACAAAACTTTGTGCGAGGTGGGGACCAGGGGATTTTGGAAGGGTTAACTATGGCAACTGGTTTCTCGGAATAGGGATTCTCCGATGCGACAATGGTTTTTGTTATTATAATGGTTGCTATAAGGAACAAGAAGCAGCCAGAATGGCGAAACAACTACTATTTGGGAGGTTCTCAGAATATGGGACCCCAAAAATGGCCGGTTTATTACTTATTGATGTTTGACAATGGATGATTTGGTGGTACCCCTATATTGAAAAATCACCATTTCTGCATTCAAGCAATAGATTTGTTTCTCTGCTTTTGAACAATGTGAAATATCTTCAGGCAACTACTAGATTTGAGAGATATTCTAATAGAACGTATTTGTTTTTTGATTCATGTACTTTTCACGTACATACACAAATCCATATGCATTCATCTTTACATACATAAAGGTATAGATATACTCATATACAATATTTGCATATATGTTCACATATGTATGCGTTTGCAGATTTACCTGGTCATGGTTACCAATCAAGATACAAATAGGTGATTTTCCAACCTAAACATTTTAGGCGATTATGATCACCTTTAGTACAATTTTGGGCAGCCCTGGCATTGTACCCAATGAAGTTCTTTGGAATGTAATGCTATGGTACTTCACCAAAAATTGAAGATATTTAGCATGAAAGTCATGAATGATTATGTGTACGCAAGGTGTGGACAGGCCTGTGATTGACATCCTACAACTACTTGTGATCCAAGTTCACCCAATAGGCAGCAGCAAATATTGACCCCTACAGTGAGATTCCCACAGCGATACCCATGGCCAATTCTAGACAGATCTAACACAGCCTCAATATGTTTGGTAAATATCAAACACGCTTCATTTTTGCCAGAGATTTAGCCGCATGAAGAGGTAGCCACCACGATTTGCAAGAGATTTAGCTGTTTAACAAGTCATAGGGGACCCTCAGTTATTCTACTTTGATTGCGAAAACATTAGTCATATACCAACCCAGGATTAAAATAGGTTCCACTACTATCAATCATTATCAGTAGTAATCTATCAATCCACAATTGGAATACCATTTCATTATCATTAGTAATCATTAGTAACATAGTTAATGATCTAACCACCATTGACAAATTATCTACTATCACAATGATTAACAGCATTAATAATCATCATCATTAGATCACCTAGCCCATAACGGCTTGGGGTCCCCAGAAACTGGTTGGGTCGAAACCACCAGCTTCGCTCAACAGCGCTTAGCTACAGCCTATCCACTGCAGCTACACTGCCACGGCGATCCCAGGCACTGAAAGCCCTGCATTTGGAAGGCCGGCGGCAGCTCAGGTCGGAACTCCTCCGGTTGCCGCGGCGTGGCATCAATCGTGAAATGATGATGGCTATACGTATACGATGCGACAAATATATAACATATGTATCATATCTATATATATATAAATGAATTTATATATAGATATGTGTGTGTGTAAATATACATAAATATATATATATATAAATATGTGCGTAACCAGATATCTATATATATATGTATATATTACAATATACGTGCATGTTTCACAAATTAGAGAACCCCTCCAGTCATCATCCAGTTGTTTGACCATTTATTGTAATAGAGCACCATATAGTAGCTGTTCGATTAAAAGTTTGTTGGTGATTCTCCCCTTATATTTACCCTCATAATCCCTTGTCAAACCATCAAGAACACCCCACATGGTAGTTGTTTCACCACTATTCTTGAGAAACCACCGTAAAGTAGTTGTTTAACCAAAAATTTGTTGTTGGTTATCCCAACTTATTAATCACTATAATCCCCTATGGACCACTATTGATATTCTAGAGCTGGTGTGTGTAAGCCATCGTTGTTGGTGATTCTCGCCCTATATTAAAGACTATAATCCCCCTTAAAGCTATCATTGTTGCTTATCATCCCTAATCAACCATTCCAATCCCCTATAAAGCCACTCTTATCCGTAGTTAACCCTAGAATATCCATACTTAGTTCTAGAAAATCCCTTGGTTTTCCCTATGATTAACCATCATAATCCCCTGAAAACCTTTGTAACCATTGAAACGTGTTGAAACCCCCTACTATTAATCATTACTACTGGTTCTAACCCATCATTTTGCCCTCTTGTCAACAACTATAATCCCAAAAAACTACTAATATCATTGTCCACTTATTAGCCTAATGTGAGCCATGTCATCCCCTATCATTATCCTTATGCCTTATTAACCATTGAAATCACCAGGAATGCATTGACCCCCGGGAAAGCCGGGTGCAGCCCACAGCGCCTGGGAATATTGCCACGCGCCGGCAGGCGGCGATCGGCCTTTGAGAAGCAGAGGGATACCCAAAACGAATCAGTGGTTGGTTGCAAGGGGTCTACAGTGGTTAATGATTATAGTGGTTCATGATTATAGTGGTCAAGGATTATAGTGGTCAATGATTATAGTGGTTCATGATGGTTAATGATGGTTAATGAATTGTAATGGTTGTTAATCAGTGGTTGATGATTGTAGTGGTTAATGATTACAGTGGCTCATGATGGTTAATGAACTAACGATGGTTCATGAACTGGTTGTTAAACATTTGTTAATGATTATAGTGGTTCATGATGGTTAATGATGGCTCATGAACTAATGATGGTGAATGCAAGGGGTCTACAGTGCTTAATGTTGGTTAATGAATTGTAGTGGTTTATGATGGTTAATGAATCATAGTGGTTACTGTAGTGATTGTAGTGCAGTGGCAAATCTTTATAGTGGTTCATGATTTTAGTGTCAAGTCGTTTATGAATACGAATCAATCACTCAGAGTTACTCATAGTCTATAGTTGTAAGTGATGACTATAACCGATTTTCTATTGCTAGAATGGTTAATTTTGGATGGGAGATGGTCAGTCATGGCCACGCACAGCAGAACTACTAGGAGCCAGCAGTTGTACGGCCGCTTGGGTTCTTGTCGGCTCTCCCAGGATGGTGGCCAGCTGGATGCTCACCCTCCGTCGGTGCATAGACCAGCTGGATGCTCGAAGCCACAACGGCGGCCAGGTGAAAATGCTAAAAATATTTGATGGCGGTTCATGAACGATATAGTGAATCTGATGTTTGCTATACATTTATAGTTTATAGAAATCACATCATTAATTATATATAATCTTTCGAGCAATTAATGATACAGTTCTCATTGTTTAAGCTGCAAAAATGAACAACACAACGGTTGGTTGATAGTGATGGTTACGGTCAACGATGGCTAATGACAGGGGATGGCAGCCAGGGTTCCCATACAGCTGATAGCTTGGCACAAACGAAGACAACAAGGTACTGGGCACCTTGGTTGATAGCGCTAATCGATATGTCTTTGTTACATTAATGGGCTATGCACCAACAATAGCGACACCGCTTACATGAATAGGTTACAAATGGTTACCTATTTGGTAACGAATGTAATAGGTAACAATCAATTATCAAGCAACAATGCTTAGAAATTGATTGGTTGCTGATTGATCATTAACTGATTTAATAGGCTGATAGGTGCTAGGAATTGTTTAAAATCAGCCTAGCACCTTTAAACCTAAATCGATTTTTGCATATCCCTCAGCTGCTTTGACGTTTACCAAGCCTCTCGATTTTGACCACTTGGGGGATCAACCAAGTGATTGACACCCCAATACTTGCTGATTTCGGTTGAGAATGATGGATAATGGTTTAAGATGGTGAAAAAGCAACAATAATCAGCAATCATGGTTCACACCCAAAACTGAACATGCTGCTGACAAAAGAAAAAACCTTGCTGCCAATGATCCAAACTCATGTATAGCCTTATGGTAAACTTCTGGCTGGTGCCAAACCGACCGCAGTACGTACAGTAGCGGTTCCACACTGAGCATCCAGCTTCGAGTGGCATGTTCATCTCGTGGCCTCGCAACGCCGGCGCAGCTGCAGTGCATATGGTACTCCCATTTACCGTTCACATGTGTAACCCAAGTTGATCATTGTTGCTGGATCAATAACGGATCAGGATGGCAAAGTAATATTTCGTGATGGTCAGAGATGGTTGGAAAAAGGTTGAAAGTTGGTGCATGACATGATTAATGGTGGTTGCCAACACATGTTTGGACAATGTCTTGATTTTATGGTTTTCAAAAGAAGTGTTGATAATGAATGTTGAGCAAAGACCTGATTTACGGCCCGGTCATGCTTTGCATTCAGGAGCCCAGGCCCACAAATGAGATGATGATGATGATGATGATGACGATGATGATCATGATGATGATGATGATGATGATGATGATCTGATGATCTGATGATCTGATGATCTGATGATCTGATGATCTGATGATCTGATGATCTGATGATCTGATGATCTGATGATCTGATGATCTGATGAT
>VSDK01022000.1:495303-515787 GCA_009767595.1 Symbiodinium kawagutii
GATGATGATGATGATGATGATGATGATGATGATGATGATGATGATGATGATGATGATGATGATGATGATGATGATGATGATGTAGTGATGATGATGATGATGATGATGATGATGATGATGATGATGATGATGATGATGTAGTGATGGTCACCGATGGTCAGTGACTGTTGATGACAGGTGAACTACCATTAGTGATTACAAGACCACTGTCATTGAGCATTGGCTAACCACTTTCAGCCAGGACTAATCATCAGATAAGCTTGAGTCCACGATTGAAGCGCTTTATTGACCATTGACTCACCACAAACAATGATGGGAAGAATATTGCTGTTGGCTGCGACTCTATACATCAAGGAGCAGTATTGCTCAAAATTGACACTTCTTCCCCACCAGAAACCATTCTAAAGCATCATTAGCCATTACGAACCATGAATTATGCCGGGTTTCACCTTTTAAAGTAACGTTAGCCAAATGCAGACCATGGTACCGCCCCTGTCCCCAGATCGTCATTTTGACTGGGAAGATCAACACAATCGGTATTACACTACACCACTGTGACGGACACACCCAGATTGCTCTGGTCATAGTCATACAATGGCTACAGCTTATTGACCACTATCATTACCTATGAAATACTTGCATGCCAATTATAGTATATGTGTTAACCAGGTAATCTCAACTTTATGAAACGCATTTCATTGACATTCACGTAAACTCTCGGGATGATTTTATCAAACTAACAACCATTCCTTGGTCGCAGACGGATCCCTTGCTCAAAGTTTCATTTTTTGCTTGCATATGGCTTTCACCAATCTAATCCCAAAAACACTAGATTGGTGAACCCATAACGAAAGTGAATGACTGGCACCAACATAAACTTTTGCTAAGTACACTAATCCCAACAAAAAATGGGATTGGTTGGTAAACCATACTCCCACTAAAGATCTTAATCTGGTGCCCTTGCGAAAAATCTCATCACCCCACCACGGCACCTTCCACTGATGGCACCCGGCCCACCACGGCCATGCCTCGATCCTCTCATCGTGACCGATCACCCTGGGGCGGATGGCTGCCACGGTGGAGCTTTCCCTAGGTTGCGCCGTAACATTCGCTGCGGCCATGCAATGTTTTTGGGGTACAAAGTGTGGCCCCCCATGGCCCCCCTAGTTAGTCAACTTGGGTTGGGCACGAGTACCAGCTATGGCAGATGTAAGTATACTTCAATGGCGAATCTTAACCAACATATATTAATATAACTAGGGGGCCCACCTCGTAGAACCGATCAACCACGAAATAACAGGAATATCCAGTGCTTCATTAGGCGGAGAACCGAATGCTCGGTCATGTTGAAAGTTCGTCAAAATGATTGAGCCTTGAAAAATACTGTGAATTTCACATCATAGGTTTCACATCGACTACGAACCAATCACTTGCTTTTGAACGTCAAGTCCTACTATCAACCATAGTCCACCATCGTTATAGTAGTGACCATGGAAATCGACCAATCACCGTGTAGAATGGGTATATCCTCTTCAACTGTTGGTTGGCAATAAAGAACTTTCACTAGTGATAAATAAATGAATGATAAGTGAACCCTCAATGATAATAGCCAGTCTTTTACCAAGAATTCACCGTTGATTCCGCATAGACTACGCATTGACCATCCTCATCCCTATTTCCGGTGGTGAAACCCGCCGACTCAAGCGGCGTGGCGAACCACCCGTTTCACGTCGTGGCGCAGCAACTGATGCGAGTTCGTGGTTCCATGGTTGTCAAAATCATGGTACCAACAGAAAGTGACAGGTCTGTACCAAAACATACCAAGGCTGGTACAAATAGTTACAGCCCATGCAATTTGATGACAATGCTGTGAAATTGTGTATATTTCGTATTTGTTTGTCTGTTCTGTGCATGTGTCTATTGTGGACAACCATGCCATACCGGTATGGCAACCGTTCAGCAGTCCCAATTGAGGGATTTGCACCGCCCGACGGATACACCGTTTCGGATTCTGTCGTCTGAGTGCCTGGAAACAGGACAGTGTTACTCTGATTGTTTTCCTCTTTGTTGGAGATTACAGACTTACAAAAATCTTAGAAATATGTGAAACAAATTGCCTGTTACTCACCAAGAATATATCAAAATTATGTCTTCCTCGGTGTGGGATTCCTGCCATGTTGTTCTGTACCCAGGCACTGCAGGTGCTTATTCCGAGGAAGCTGAGTGCCAAAAGCCGCACTGGGAAAAGCTTCATCATCGACAGTTCAACTACTCGGACTGTGCCTTCGGCATCAATCCGGTACCAAAGGGGAAGCCGGTGGTTGTCTATTCCCCCTTGGATGTCTGGCAACGGTTGGATGTTGGATCAACTTTTTGAAGTGACACTTTTCTGCTGCTGCTGGACAAGAACGCAGGAGTCACACGGTGATTAAATGATGCTGACTATGGTTTGTGATGGTTCATCCGTGGTTGATATGGTGACCGATGTATAGTTCTACTTTTTTTTTGGACTCATGATACTCAACGGTGATGTTTGGTGGTCAAATCACGAGTTCTTAAAGCAAGACAATCATGATGTTTTGTATTTCTTTGCTTGGTCAGCAACTATGTGGCTATGGGTCAAAACCTTGTACCAATGGTTCCCCATCAGTAACCATTGTTTTCCCTATTATTGGTGGCTATTGTTCACCATTAATTGGTTAATTAATATTGACTCATAGCCAGGTGTGGTCAACAATGGTCCTTAAGAAATCTTCAGCAAATGTATTCAGCCATCGGAGCTGATCCAGACGACTACGGCGGAGTCCCGCCACTAAGGCTGATCACTGCGAGAACTTGCCCACGCAAGCTGATGGCTTTGCGTAATTTATGGTCATCGAATGGTTGACTAGTGCTTAACAATGGTTTTTGATGGTTGACTAAAAAGTTTATGATGGTTCATGATGGCATATGTTGTTTTGTCATGGTGACTGATGATCGGTTTTACCTTCAGTGTATCACCATGGAACTATCGCGGCGCAATCATCATTCGCGTTAAACCATGATGCCGCTGGTGAACATTCCATAAGTGACCAGTCACCAGTTTCTGCTCGGATGTGAACCTCCGCATTTGTCGGTTGGTCACTCTTTACCTAGCTCGCCATATGGTTCTTCCTGGTCCATGCATGTTTCATAGTGATCATTTTTTCGGCTAACAGCGATGGTGTCCAAAGTAGCACCGTCTCGATGCAGGATCCAGGTTTCCTTCAGCAGTTTCAATCAAAATGGGCATCAAGGGTACAACCAAGTTGATACCTTTCCAAAGATTACCAAATCAACTTAAATCTAAATCAAAATTACAGGACCACTTTTTTATGATACCAAATCTTGCAGTGCCACTGTTTATAATGGAGCGGTCGAACCAGCAATGGCTCAGAATCGCTGGCAAAAACCAGACCCATTGGCTGCTGCTCAAAAGTGAGGAAAGATAAACGGCAACCTGTGACCACGCGCCTATTGTAACAATGTTTGGGATACCACCAGCGATCACAGGAGTAGTGTGATAGGACAAACGATCATCCAATGATTAATGGGCAACTCAAATAGCACGGATGTCACCAAACAGAAGAAAAACAACGATAGCAAAAATAGGCATAGCCAACCAGCTTATCCACAGATTGTTGATCTATCATTTGTATGTATTGTGAACCCTTATCAACCAGTATCAACCACTATCGTCCATTATCATCCACTATATATTTACTATTGACTACTCTTCCATTGTTGTTTGGAAACACATGGATCATCCTAAATAGGAATCAAATCCACGTATTCCGTGATCTGCACGGGCAAAAGAGACTGCAGTGTGTGGGTCCCAGTTCTCACTCATCAATCGGTATTGGACTCTCTATAGCTTGGCTGAGAGGTGAAACGCGAGCTTCTGCTTGGAAGTTGCCAGCGGTCCGCTCCTAAAAGCGGGAGAGGGTCCCACAAGGCCACTGTTCTGAAACAAGTTCGGAGTCTTGTCATGGGAGCTGTGCCCAACCCCAAATCTCCATGGGAAGCATCAGGGATCATGGTCAGCTGCTAGTCATCACGGTTCGCAATTCTCACTAGTAGCCTTCCACGACTTGCAAGCTCTTTGCCTCTAAGCGACTCTTCTGGTGAATGCCAAACCATAAGCGCTTGACTGCTTTGCACTGAGAAAGCACTGATGCTTTGCCTACACAAGCAACAATCAAGTTTTTGATGGTTTGAAGGGTACCAACTGAGGGTACCAGCACTGTTGAAAATCCAGCGCTGACCTACAGCTCCTCACGGGTGTTCGGTGGATCTTCAATCGCGAGCTTGGGTGGAAGGTTTGAGTTCCTGAGCCAGCGATGCTCAGCTGGTGGAATGATTTCAAACATGTCATGGATTAGAACCCCAGTTTTTTCCAACATTAGCAAGTGATGCCAACCAGGAAGAGCTTGCACATTCGTAGCTGAACCCTATAGCCGGTAGCTGAATATACCCTACTAACCCCTACAAGCTTGCACTAACCAATCATTCGTAGCTCAACCCTGTAGCCGGTAGCTGAACTAACCCCCTTTTACCCGTGGTACCAGCTACTGAGATGCTCAACTTCTTGGAGTTACCTACTGACAGCCCGTCGTACCTGACGCTAGGGGAACACCTGACATGGTGCCCATCACCCAGAGACTTCACCGGCGGACGAATGGCTCCCCGGTGTAGTTTCATCTTTAAGCGATGTGCAGTGGATATCAATCATTTGAATCTCAAGCTCGCAATCTTTGCAGACCTGGCTCACCAAAGATGATTTTGCATAACTTGATTGATCCAGCTATGGCGTTCATTTCGCACGTTCTACCATGGTCCAGGTGAATCCGTGCTTGCTAAGCATAGCAATCACACGTTCTGGCAGCAACCGGGAGACTACTGCCTCACCACACGCAACAGCAAAGCCAGAATACTCAAGCAGGTAGGAGGTAGCAGGTACAGGGTACAGGTATATCATCAGCATGTCATATCCAATCCTGGTTGGTATATGCAACGTGGTTGGTGGTTGAACCCCCCCTATGGAAAATATGAGTGTACATGGGTGTTTCTCAAATTGGGGGTAGCCCGCTCAAATCACCCATTGATCATCTAAAACAGACGATGACTGGGGATGATTTTGGGGGACCCCTATTTTCAGAAACACACATATCATCGGTATATCATATCCAACTATCTAGGAATCATCACCCACTACATGGATACGCATTTGTTGTGATCAATCAACTTGCATTAAACCAGCCTCGTTTGGTGAATCACCAGCTATGGCTCCCTGGTTTCTGGAGGTGGTGCTTGAAATACCCATCCAGGGCTGCTCTGCAGGTGGCCCATGTACTGTGAACATCATCAACCATCAACCATCAGCTACCTCATCAACCCTCAACATTGATCATTGCTGGTGGTTATGCTTCCGAATTTTTTGTTGACTGATTTTGGACGACATTCCAATCCGATTCCCTACATCATCGTGTGCCATTATCCTGAGAGGTGATTTAATCCCATGCTAGTCTAAACACTTCCTTGACATGACAACTACCAAAAGCTTGGTTCTTCATAAGACCTGCTGTTTTCCAACAATGATGTTTGCTCACTAACAACCAGAACAAGAACAATCATGATAACATATCACGATGCTTACTCACAGTCAACAAATGACAAGCTACATGCATCTCTTTCTCCAGCAGCCATGGTCGAGCCAGCCAATCAACTTGCCAATAAGATTAGCAGCCCTGTCTTAGACCAAGCTTCGCCGTGCGTATCTGATTTTCCATGCCGTGGACGGTTTTTTGTAAGCCTTGGAGCATGGTTAGGCAGCATGTGGTTGGTCATGATGCTGACAACAGGCAAATCACAGGCTGCCCACACTTCGACTTGGTTGGCGGTTTCAACCAACTATCTGGTGATAACTACTAGGGAAAACAAAAGAGTTTAAAAGCACCAAGCACTTCTCCTTTGTTCATAGGTAGTGGTCAGGTGAATTCCCCCATTTGCAACACAAGCCCTATTCTACCCATGATGTCGCAACTGCCAGCTGCTGTTCCCAGTGAGAGCTGGGGGTGTCCAGCAGCTTGATTTATAGCTAGAGGGGGTTCAGGCTCTATCAAGCTATGAACTGCTTGAATATGAGCTTTATATAGCCGAATAACAGCTCAATCTTGGTATATGTTGGCGAATGAAAGGCAGTTCATCTTGTTGAGGGTTGATGCTGCTCATCTGCATGGGGGCATCATGGCTTTCAGGCAAATGTTCAACTCCCATGTTCAGAGTTGGGCTCTCCGGGAGGGTCCTGAACTTTAGCCCTTTACAGTCGGTTCAGGAACCACCTTGCTGTACGGCCAGGGTCTTTTGATTGATTTAAATCTGAACTGAGGAGATTGTCGCCCACTCCTCAATGATAAGTCCACTGATGCTGTAGGAAACCCATCACGATGTATTCACCTGATAGCTCTCGGAGGGCCAAGGTTGCCACGACTTACCAGAAACCTTCCATTGACACAACTGTTAGCAAGCTGATCAGGGCTTGGCAACTGAAACAACGCTTGGATTGTTGATGGTGTCATTGTGATTTTCATCCCAGCAATTGAAGGCCCTTTCCAGCTATAGGAAACCCCGGGCGTGCCGAGCAATGCCACAATATGCTGCCGTGCGTCGGGACATCTCACCTCAGTTGCCAAGAGTGGAGCGACAGCCTTGGGACAGCCTGGAAACCTGTAGACATCCCTGGCCAAAAGTCACAAAAACGATGTTTATTAACATCTATAGTCTATAGCAGATAGAATCATGAAAAAAATACTGTAAATTCA
Organism: Symbiodinium kawagutii; assembly: GCA_009767595.1. NCBI lineage: Eukaryota > Dinophyceae > Suessiales > Symbiodiniaceae > Symbiodinium > Symbiodinium kawagutii. The sequence goes on from VSDK01022000.1 coordinate 502,143, forward strand.
TAAAATCATCAAGAACAGATCTTCCATTGCCGAGTACCAAAGACCAGCTGGTGTCATGCGCAGATTTTGTGAACATCAGCGAACATCCCAACCTCGCTTATTCTGTGCTGGAGTCGTGGGCAACAACAAGCAGTGGTGGTTGAATAAGCCCGAACATGCCATCAAAGGCCAGTGACGGTTAATTGATGCTTACACTGTGCAAAGTAACAACTATCAAGTGGGTTAACATTACACAGACATATAGATAGATAGATAGATAGATAGATAGATAGATAGATAGATAGATAGATAGAGATAGAGATAGAGATAGAGATAGAGATAGAGATAGAGATAGAGATAGAGATAGAGATAGAGATAGAGATAGAGATAGAGATAGAGATAGAGATAGAGATAGAGATAGAGATAGAGATAGAGATAGAGATAGAGATAGAGATAGAGATAGAGATAGAGATAGAGATAGAGATAGAGATAGAGATAGAGATATAGATATAGATATAGATATAGATATAGATATAGATATAGATATGCATATATATATATATATGTACAGTACACATCTAACTATATATATATATCATATATATATATATCATATATATATATATATCATATATATGTTTAAATCATATATATATATATCATATTCATATATATATATATATATATTTATTCATTTATTTGTTCATTTATCTATATATGTATATATAAATATTATATATATATATAGTCATAGTCATAGTCAGAACTTCCTGCCGTAAACGTTTGGGTCCTAGTTCGATGAGGTCCCTGTTCGCCTCCGCTGCTCAACTAAACCTCCTCGGAGCCCCAAAAATCCGTCGTCGTCCCTCGTCATTGATGGTGGAGATTTCATCATAAAGATTTGAATTTCATCATCCCATAGTCATTCATGGTGGACAAGTTCTCTTGAACATGCACCCTAAATAGATTTGGAACTTGTAGGTCATGGATCACCATGAAAGCGGAGCGAATTTCACCCTGCATACAGATTTAATGAATACAGTAGTCATAAGCAAATCGACATCAATAAATTGATTTCTGAATGAGTTTCATGACATATCATGAAATCAACCAGGACAAATCATGTTTCATCACTAAACATGTCATGAAACATCCATTGATTTTCCTGAGTTTCCACTCTCCGGTTCCAGCCTGAAGGCTCTACCAACCGATCCTTGTAGTCTTGTGGATGTTTCCAAAAGTGGAGGCAAGTTTTGTATGTAGTATATAGGTAATACATAGGTAGTATGTATGTACTATGTAGGTACTATATAGGTACTATATAGGTACTATATAGGTACTGTATAGGTAGTATATAGATAGTATATAATTAGGTACTATATAGGTACTGTATAGGTACTTTAAGCCACCTCCATAGGACGAAGCGATCATGTTGACAATTGATGATTAATCGGCTGATCAATCATTTTTACCCATTACATATCAATGGCCATCACTGGTTGGTGGTTTCAACCCCTATGAAAAATGGTAGTCAACCAACCATTTGTTAGTGATTATGAGGGAAGATAAAGAAAATGCTTCAAACCACCAACTGGTAATTATCACCGTTTCTGGAGCATAAGCAACCGTGTCGTCAAATCATCAGCCAACATAAACCACCATTCAATCAGGTTTCATTACCCTTGTCAACAACCATCATTGTCAATCATGAATAGCCACAACCATTAATGTAGTAACCATTTCATTCTTTACCAACCATCATTGGCCTTCATTGATCAACCATGATTAATCAAGAATCATTGCTGTGACTTCCTTGTCATTTGGTTTTGAATCAAAACCCTGTGCCCCAGCTGTTCACATCCCTCGGCCAAACTAGTCGAACTGTTCGCATGTAATCCCAACCATAGCTAAATGACCATTGCTGGCTCACTAATAACCACCATTGATCACCAATAACCAGAATCAATAACCATTGCTTAATAATTATCTTTGATTATCATTTGTCATGTTACAAAGTGATTGATCACCACTGTTGATCATGATCAATAACGACCATTTGATGAAATAGTAATTAATAACCACCGTTTGATCATGATTAATAACAAACATTTGATGAAATAATGATTGATAACCACCATTTGATCATAATCAAGCATGATTTCATGATGCTGGTCAACTAATTCATTAATCATGACTTTAATGGTGGTTATTAATTGATTAATTTCTTAATGGTGGTTACTAACAGTATAAAGTCAATTAATTGTTAGTCAACCATTTGATCATCCCTGTACCGCTCCGTTGCAGCTGCAAGCGGCGCAGCATGATGTGCATATCCACGCCCTGTGCTTCACCCCTGACGCGGCCGTGCCGGTCGGACCGTGCAGATCGCCACCAGGGTGGTACCACGGGGCAGGTGGAGATCAGTTGCGGACCGCGTATCTCTGGGACAAGTGGAGATGGCGAGCTGGGTCAAGCAGTTAACCAACCAATAATGGGGGTTAACTAGCTGGTTAATGGTTAATAATAAGGGATGATAGGTAACAATTATAGGGGATATACCAGCTAAATAGCTATGGGTCAATATTAACCAACTAATAATGATGGACAACAACCAACAAATTCTAGGGAAAATAATAGTTCATGATGGGGAAGCAGGGGTACAGGGTTTTGACCCACAGCCATATGATTATGGATGATCTTTGCTAACTCATTGAATGGTTGACCAATTCGGAGGACAACTGAGTGTAAATTAGGGAATTTGGATATGATTAAACTAAATCATAGAATGACCGCTTTGGAGGACAACTGAGTAGGAAAAGTGGATGCAACACTCCGAGTGGAGTACTACCACCATTTGCGAGGGCGCACCCAACTGGTCATCAGGCCAGCTATAAATATATCTTATACATTTAGTCACACATATTTATATATATAGTGGTTTTAAACATATAGATATCTATATGTGTGTATGTACAATATTCATATAAATGTAAATGAAATCCATAGAAATCCAGAAGCAAGAAACCCACCACCCCTGGCGGCCCCGGACGTGGCCTGTATCTCATGCAACCCTCAAAGAACTCCTCGAAGCCTCGTGGCAGCGAGGTTGGGAGCCGCTACAGAGTGCCCCCTCGGTGCATGTAGATAAGTGTGTTGAAACCAAAAATGTATATATATATATATATGTATATAATTTTCATTTATATATATATATGTATATATGTAAATATGTTGATGTGTACATATATACAGAGAGAGAGAGAGTGTTCACAAATGTCAACGAAGCATGGTAACGATGATGATTTTCCCCATACACTCATGTATCGACATACATGGAGGGTCCACTCCGAAAGGCTTGCTAGCATTGGATTCTGCATCTTCATTGTGTCAGGAGCCTGTCGCCAAGGGCACGAGAGTTTGCCATGTCAGGCTAGTGGGCAACCGGTTATCTTTGGATTGTATGATTGTTGTTGTTTTATTGTGTCTGTTTCAGTATGTTGTTTGATTGCATACTGTAATTAGGAATTCGCAATCTTATCCTTCCGCTCGATGTGTATATATATATATATAACTATATATATATACATGCATTGATATACGTGTGTCCCCATTGTTATTGTTAAGTTGTAGTGGTGTATCCTATCAGTATAAAGCAGTGAGAAGGTCAACTTGCTGAATGACAAGAAAAACGAAACTGGCTAAATCCGATGAATAATGTGACACTTACTGCTATAACAGGCTCATGGGCTGTGTGACTTGATGAATGCAAACTCAATTCAAGAACTGCTTCCTCGGGACTGGGACATCTTCGGATAAGAAATGCGCACTTGCTCAAGTATGGTGCAGTCTTGATGGCATCAAAAAAAAAATCTAGCTACACTTGCTCCCACTTTCAGGGTCAAATTTTGGAACCTTACACCCTGTGCAAAGAGTTGGGTATATCCATAGATGGTGCAGCAATCTAAATCAATGGTTTGCATGATAATGCGGTGTGGGAGGGACATTGACAGCACCATGCGCTCAACTGTCCTACAGTCTCCAGAACTCCATACCGTTTCTTTGCGTTCAGAACGGCTTGGTCAGGGCAACGCACGCTATAGGGACGCTGGAATCGAGAATCCCAGCGATCGCAGTTGTGACAGCTGTGCTTCCTCCTGTTCCATCAGCTACTGAGCTCCCAACTTACAGTGCCGGTCCCATCGATATCCTGGGCCAGGGCCACGTGGCAGCTGTGCAACTCTTGGGTATCCCCGGCGCTACGTAGTTATCACAACCATGGCTCAACACCGCAGGTTCCACCAGCAGCCAACGCTTCATCACTTGAGCGATTCATGTCGATAGCTAAACCCGTCGGATGACCAGCAAGGCGAATCACATGGAACATGATGGGTTTTATCAGAATAGGGATAGCAGCATGCATAAATCTCCACTGAACAAGCATCGCATTCGGGTGTTTATCAGAATAGGGGTACCCCAAATCATCTAGTTATCAACCATTTATAGCAATATACAAACCGAATCAAACCGACCATTTTGAGGGTCCCTCATTTTAAGATACCACTATTCCAGTATTAAGCACTTGTTTCTACTGATCATTACTGATCCATCCACTTGCGGATGGTCAATCGACCATTTTTTCAGCAGTAAAAACCATGCAATAACCATTCGCTAACTGTTAAGAAACTGGTTGAGTATAGTTAACCATCAATTAGGCATGAAGTAGCCCTTGTTAACCGTGAATCAAGAATTATTCACCAGTCACGGAGCATTATTACGCATTCATTAGCCATTAACTAACCACTAATGGACCATCAATTGACCAGCAATTTACAGTTGACTTAACTAGTTACCAACCATTACTGAACCAGTAGCTGACCATCAACCATCACTTCACCAGTAACAATTCACAATTTACCAGCCATCAACCATCAACCATCAACTCACCAATCGTCAACCACTAAGCGTTACCCAACCCATGAAAAATCTTCACCCCTAAAAAACCTTAATCTTCACCTACCAATCCTCAACCACTAAGCCTCACTAAGCATTACCATTCACCATCATCGCTGTCCGTCCACCTGACGTTCCCCAGGCACCAGCAGCTCAGTGAAGCGATGCTTGTCGTAGAGATGGAAACCCAACACCCGGAAGAAGGCGTCCATCGTCGCCTCATAGGGGATAATCTAGGGGATAATAGGGCAAAATAGGGACAAGTGTGTGTTAATTAATGTTTTTTGGGGGGCTTATAATGGTTCATAGGGGATAATAAGCAACAAAAATGGCTAAACAACTACTATTTGGAGACTTCTTAAGCCATAGGGAACCCCAAAAGTTATGGGTGGTTTATTGCTATAAATTGCTATTATAAAGGATGATAACCGGGGGTACCCCTACGACTTGAGAAACCACCATATGCTTTCTATTGGTAAATGGTCAATCGTTGATGGTTGGTTGGAATGCTTACAGTGGTTGGTTGTCGTGGTTGGTTATAATGGCTGGCTTATTGGTTGGTGATGAATGATGAGAGTTACAGTAGTCAGTGCTGCTAATGATTCATGATTGATGATCTGCTCCACCATGAATCAGAATGGTCAGTACAAAGTGGGCGCCCAGCAGTTGTAACTTGGGTTATAAACCCCTATAACTGGTAGGAATCGCCGCAGCTAAGTTAGTTATCAATCAACTTTCGTTACTTCGGGGCCCACCTTGTAGTGGTTGCTACTGAGTTTTTGAGTGCGAGAGATGTGTGGGAATGAGCTGCAACAAACGGCAGCAGTTGATCCTTGTTGCTATGGGATAGAGTCTAGATAAATGGTGGTTTCTTCAAATGCTGGGGGTACCCCAAAGATATGGTCGGTTCATTACTACCAATGGTTTATATTGGATGATTTAGGGATGCCCCTATTTTGAGAAACACCCGAAAAAAACAACCTGCCAGTGTGGTGCCACAACGCGGAATCAATGCCAGCCATCTGAGCGACATGTGAACATAACCTGTCTGTGCTCAGAAGTTTGCTCCCGGACATCAAATTTACATGAACCGGGACAGTTTTATCATTGTCCTTGCATCCCTGCTACTGCTCCTGGCAAAGTGACTACGTCCCTAGTATGGCTGGTTCATCTACGTAGTGCTTCAGCTTTATCATTGTTGATAATTGTTTCTTATGGCTTGTAGTCATCAGCGATGCAAAGATTGACAGCTCTAACCAGACCATACCACAGCAATGTCGGTGGGTGTCTATAATGTAGGCCGATAAGTGCCTGCCAATGATGGGCATAATACCAAGAACAATGGAGATACAAGGGATCAATTCACAAATGTTAGAGTGCATGTTGATTGAGTAGCGATCTGCGAATTATCCAACCACCATCACCATCAATTACTATCAACCAGCTGTGAGCAAATTACCCAGCCGTTCAGCAACAATTAACCACGAATTGGTGACCTTGAACTAAAATCAATGAACCTTAACAATTGAAAAAATCTATCCTGGCATTAGGTCAGAACCCTCCTGGTAGCTCGTGGCCTCGCTCCCCCGTATCAAAGGCCCTCCAAAAGGCTAGCCCTGGGTAACCCAGCAACCTCGGGGTTCTTTGGTTGCAACAGGACCTCTGGGCGCGTAGTTTGATGCTGGTCCGTTTTGAGGGTCCCACTTTTGATGGACATGGCAAGACCATTACTGTAAGATATACGTGATAACCAATGCAAAGTGATACATCTGATATATTCGATCTCCTTCCTACACCATATTAAACAAACATATTAAAAAACCACAAGTGAGATAGATGATAAAGCAGCAGTTCAAGAAGTGCCATCACAAAGCATCACCCATCAAATAATCAGCAGTTGTGAATCTTCTCAAACCACTGTTGAACAGCAGTAGGTGATAGACCTCAAGCATTATGAACCAACAAATCAACCATTTCATAGCTGGATCAACCCATGGGAGTCACCATGCCCACACCACTGGTGTTCGCTCGCCAGGGCACATCATCCAGAAACCACGTCAGATCTTCGAGCTGAATCATGCCTTCCTTTCGAATGTCCACGGCGTTAAAGAAGCCGCGGATCAATGACAGGCACCTCAGCTACGCGCCCATGAAATTGATGGTTAGATGATGGTCAGTAATACTTGGGGACTGTATTGATGATGAATTGATGGTTAATAATGCTTGGTGAATGGTAACTCCTGGATAGTTAGGTGAAAGAAGTGACCATCTCATGAGGAGCCCAGGTCTCGTTTTGGGGGATCTGTTCGACTTTGGAGTCAGCTTGTTGCAACGGAAGAAACAGCCTCAGGCTGCGTATCGCAACACCCCAAGGGATTGCCAGCAAGGCCGAACTGCACCGCAACTGCGTCGAAGTCACAACCGTTGACCGTCGCATGACTGAGGACATCATGTTGGTATCATGAACAGAGAAATCAATCTGGATGAGGTGATTCTAAATACATGCTTTGGGGTAGAAATCATAGTGGCTTCTCAAGTCATAGGGGTACCCCCGGTTGTCATCCTTTAGTAGCCATTTATAGCAACAAACCAACCATAATTTTTTGGGTATCCCCATTTGAAGAAACACACGTACATGTACACATTCGCAAAAACATATAGCAGGATGCACTGATGGATGGTCCCCGTTGATCGAACCTCACAGTTGCTAACCTGAACAATGATAGTTTTGAGTGTCGTCATCCCTGGGAAACCCTGTGAAACAATGATTGCTGGCGGTTGTCAGTTGTTCACAAGCAATATTAAACAATCATAAACATGCGCATCTCAACAAAAAATACGCGGTGGTGGAAAGGTATGTATAAGTATCCGTTTATGTATCTAAATTCACACATGTCATCCAATTGATGCGTCTTACGTTGCCTGCTTGCATTCTCACCACCAGTATGTTTTGCACCCATCAATGTACTGCGCACAACACTGCAAGCCGTTACCAAAGCGTGTCTGTGGTGGAGCCGCGACATTACCAACACCATCTGGTAGGCTCATTTGGCAAACAATCGAAGTAACAGGTAGATTATGGTCAGTGCTTCTGGTAGCGAATGGTCTTTCCCACGTGAATGGCCAGACCCTACAGTATTTTTCGCATCTGGTTGGTGGTTTCAACGATTTTTGAAAATATTAGTCAATCGACCAATCATCCTACACATTGCGGAAAATTAAAAAATAGTTGAAACCACCAACTAGTCCTCATACGTATTTTGTGTTTATCCATCGACAGCTCCTTCTTGGCAGTCCTGTTCTTGCGGCAACGGTGATAATCGGTGTATCTCTGCTCAAAAGACTACTCGCAAGTCTCGCCAACAGTCCTCGCAATTCTTGCCTATTGAGAAAGTTTGTTGCAAAGGCAAGTCGATTGAAAGTGACACCCCACCAATACTGCTAAGATGAAAAAATGAATAAGTGATGATAGAAGAATCTGCACATGGACAGATGATCTTGCCATAAAAGTGTGCACAGTTGGACATTCAGAGTTGAAGGTGGAGTTGGTAGGGAGCAGCTGAGAAACTCGTGGAATTCCCTTGACAAGTTGGACGCCGGTGAATATTGTCCCCTCAAGAGGTGGCCATCAGGAAAAACCAAGGGTTAATCCTGGTTGAAAATGAGCTAATTTGGCCACGGCGCCTAATGATCACTGGTTGGTGGTTATAAGCCGATGCATTCTTTCGAACCCACCATCCTGAATAATGGGAAAAATCAAAATTACAATCAAACTACCAACCAGTCATTGACAATCACTAACTACTTAATCGCTAATCAACCACTATTACTAACCATCATTGATTGATCATCATTATTTAAACATCATTACCCATCATCAACCAGCATTAAGATATTGTGTTTCCATGTTTTTCCAGTAACCAAGGCATCAGCCCGTTTTTTTTCATGATCCCCAGAGTCTGGGTCGAGCCCTTGGTGCCCCATGGGGATTGCACTCCCACAACGGGAGAGCCACGATACAAACAAGGGGGGTTGGCCAGATAACAAAGCATATGTACACCTAGTGATACAAACTCGTTGGATGTAGTTTTGACAAGGGTTTTCATCACTGCGCCCATTGCTTTTATCTTGACTCGTTCCCAACCAGTGCGCTCATGGGCGATCCATGATCGTCTTCATTCCCTGCCAGGGCACTCCTCCTTCTTGTCCACTTCCTGCACTCTGCTGCGGGTTTCGCTGTTCATAACTCTTGCCGATCCCACGTCGGTCAACCCTTTTGCAGAGCCGTTGTTGGTTGGACGTTTTGCAAACGAACGGTGCGCCACAAAACATCCTCAATGACAACAAGAAATTTGAAGTAGAAAAAAAAGAAACGGCAAAAAAAAAACGAAAACGAAGACGAAAACGACAACGACAACGACAACGGCAACGACAACGACAACGACGCCGACAACGACAACGACAACGACAACGACAACGACAATGACAATCACAACAACAATTGCACTAACAACGACAATGACGACAACAACCACAACCACAACAAACATGACCGCAAAACAATAAAAGAAAAACAAACAAACCAACAGCAATCAACCTGGAATACGCACAACTTCCCTGCTGTGAACCTTCTGGATAATGTCAGTCTGCTGCTTGTCAGCCGAGCGGAAGGCGTTGTCAACGAAAACACCTCCCAGGCAACCGTTTGGAAAAGAAATTTTGCGAACCCATTCTGCTAATTCATGGTAGCTAATTCCTACTGAATGATTCATAATTCGTTTGCGAGACAGAATGTGACATACTCTGCAAGTTCAAACATCCAAGATCCAAACTTCATCGAGTTTCCCTGCCTGTAATTACGTTGAGAACGGCCAGCAATGTGAAAGCTATGTAGAGCAGTTGCCTCAGCTACGCGCGTTTCCAACCATTGGTGTTGCATTGGGCACCCAGCTGGTCTTGTTGGATCTTGCTGTTTTTTTCTGTAGCGCAAATCCGCTCCACTCGTGGTGCTACATGACAGCAGCGACCCACATCCTTCCCTCTGGCTGTTCACATGCCACTTGCGGGATTTGTGCGTGCTCACAAGCACCTTTCACAAAGGGCGACCAAGTGGGAAAAGGTGAAATCCCACCGGGCCACGAAAAGCAAAGATAAAATTCGGAAGGGTAAAAATGAAGGTGGGGAGAAATGCCCCCTGCCGCGCTGCAAGATTCGTGACCGCTTGTTGTACAGGGCGGAGACTTGTAGTAGAAGGAGGGGATGACGGTGAAGAGAACAACCGCGGTCTCCCGGCTTGCCAATGGCGGCCCCTGCTAGCTTGCGCTGCAAAGAATGGAGAAAATAGATCATGAAGAGCTTGAAGAGGTCGTAGCTCCAGCGCGCACCTAACACAGAAGGGAAAAAAAGGGAGAGCTCTTACAGCTTGGAGAAGTGAACGGTGCAACAAGAAGTGAGCTGGTCCGTCTCGAGCAAGAAGGGGTCGAGTCAAAGAGCTGCCCTCCCAAGGGCTAAAAACCAAGGAGTAGGTGCCCATCCTTTTTTGGAGCATCAAAAAGGACCGGTTTGAAGGAGGCATCGAACTCCGAGTCGGCATAGCAATAGCGCGCCACGAGGGCCGGAGCAGAAAGGGAGGCCATGGCTCCAAATATCTTGACAATTATAAGCCTCTTGCCCCTATAGTTCGCAGTGAAGATTGTAGGGGTTGCGCGCTCACCGCGCAACTGCGGCAAATAAGCCCCAGGAAAAGCGCGCAGCGTAGAGTACTGCAGCGCAACCTGAAAAAAGAGCCAAGTCCCCGAACCGTAGGAGGATGTCGATGTAACAAAGAAAAGCCACTCCCCCAATGGCTTACCAGCAGGAGTAATATAAGCCAGGGACAAAATTGAGAATCCATTGAACTTCTTGGAGAAAAGGATGCAACAATCAAGCGCCAGGACAGAAGCAAACAAGGAAGGCCATGGCTGAATATCCTTATAAAAAAACCTAACCTTATCAATATAATGGGCAAAAAGGAGGACAGCTGAGCTTGTGCCAAAGCCTAGCTTGTTGGTATACGCTTGTTTAACTCTGATAAAATGGCTTCTCAACCAACTCACACAGATTTGGCAGATGGGCCAGATGGGTGCACGAGTGATTGCCTTATACTCTATCCATGTTCTCTGCTACCCTCTCCTTTAGCCTCTCCCTCCCCACCTCTTGTTCTCTTTTTAATCGGTTTGTGTGTCTCTCTGAACTCTCTCTCTCTCTCTCTCCTTGAATAAAAGTAAGAATAATACTCCTCTGTGTGCCAGCTTTGTGCATTGTCCCACACTCATTGATTGACAAGCAAACATGATCATCCCATGATAAACGTGATAATTTGAATCCAACTCCTCGTTAAAAAGATTCGTCTACCTTAGCAAAGGACAGCTGAATCCCAGTTGAATAGTGTACAGGATGCACGGGGTGTTCCAGAAAAAAAGATGAACGCCTTGAATGTTTTTCATATGCCGAGCAACGGCTGTTAACTGGTTCATCTCAGGGTACTATTGGTTGGTGACTGGTGAATAAACTGCTACTCATGGTTGATAACTGGTTAATGACCTTCAAAATGATCAATTGCTAGTGAATCCTGATAAATGAATGGCTGATACTGCTTGATATTGGTTACTCATGGCTTGCCTCCCAAATATCCCCGCCGGTGTAGGTAAGACCATCAAAAACAAACCAGCCATTTGTCAGTCTTCGTTGGTGAGACATGGTTCTGAGTTCATCTTTGATGATTGTTTTCCGCTGAGCACCAGCAATTGAACGGACCAAGAAGAAAAAACACAAAGAATCATGAGTCGTGTAAAAATCCTGATTTAGCCATGGTAGTCATACCTATCGGACCTATCGTCATACCTATCGTCATACCTATCGTCATCATGATCCACACCACGGCTGGGCATCACTGGTACCGGTACCAGGCAGTGGGTCAGTTCACCCGGTACCCCTGGTTCCCTACTATTAACCAGGCTGTTTTCCCTATGAAATTGTTGGTGGAAATCCCTACTATTAGTTGGTTGGTTAACTGCTTGACCCAGCTCGCCACCAGTCTCTGCAAGGCGCAATCCAGCGGGAAAGGTTCCCACTTTCAGCAGGGGCTCCATGACTTCATGCCAACTGACCTCGAGGCGAGAACGCGAACCGAAGGACCTGCATGGAACGAGACCTGCAACCGATGACAAACGATTGGGTGAATGATGGCCTTGCTTGGGCAAAGATACATAGAGAAAAACGATGGCGTTTTTCAACATGATTTTTTCGACATGGATACATAAATGAATGAAGAAACAAAGAAACGAACAAACAAATAAAGAAACATGTATGTATACATATATCCAATAGTTGTGGGGTCAAAACGATCAGTGAGATTGATGACGATTGCTGAAAGTTAGTGATGTTTGATTTCCCTTCATATCGTGTGCCAAGGTCAACCTACAAGTGCAACCTTTGGGGGATGTATGGTCATCCAAGTGGGTTATCAGCGGCCCTTATTGAAAAACTGGTGATTTACTACTGTGACAATAGATGAGGTAAATCAAAATATCAAGGCTATAGTAGTGATTCATATCTATAGATCCCTATGAATGGTTAGTGATGGATAGATATGGTCAGATATGTTTCGTACCCGGCCTGGGTGCGCCACAGAACCACCAGTCCATCTTGATAGCAGAAAGATATTAATCACTACAAATGAAGGTTTCTCAGAATAGGGGAACCCCAAAATGGATGGTTTGTTACTATAACCGGTTGATAAGCTGGATGAATTGGGGTTACCCCTATTTCGAGAAACCACCAAATAGCTGTTGATCGACCATCAAACATGGCGGTTAATGAACAACTTCATCTACCATTCATTGGTGAACTCAGAAGTCCTGATGACCATCCACCAGTAAGGGAATATGGTCATCCAGTTCTGTTCATGGCACGTGGTTCTGCGGGTGTTTGCAGGGCCCTGAACCCGTTCACATCCCCAAAATGCTTTAAGCAATAGCTCCAGATGTTCAACTGGCAGCTTCTTGGTATAAAGGCTTCTTAAGCTTTAAAATATCTTCCAGCTTTGTTTGTCACGCCATGTGACGGCATAGCACAGCAGGTTCATGTTTGCAAAACTGAGCTAGTAGATGCAAGTAGTACGAATTCCAGCGCTGATGGCTGGTGAAGCATATTGTTCGTGGGTGTAGAACTGATGTATCTCGAAAATAGTAGGGGTTCCCGTATGACCAATGACAGCCACATCCGGGCAATTTTTCAACAATAGTACGAATGTAGCCTACAAACAAAATGACATCAATACAACCACCCATGCGTTCTATAATCATTAGTATCCTGGTGCCCGCAAGACCTATCAACCACCAATTTGCCTGTTCAGCTCGTTGGTTCTTAATTGAGCCATGGCAAGGAAAAAATTGAACAGCTGTAGACTCTTAGTAAGCCAGGTAGTCTCAGTGCGTAGCTTCAAGGAAACTTTTTCATCAACCAGAAATCACTCGCTTCTCATCAATCACGGAACTTTGAATGATGAATCACTAGGGGAATAATCCCCCACCAATCGGGGAATTTTGCTGAGACTCGTTGGTGAGTTTAATCCCCACCACTGGGGGCCCACATCAGTCATTTCACCTCCCAACCAGCGCCACCATGAACCACCAATCATGAACCACGACGCACAACTGTTGCCCCGTTGTAAAAG
>VSDK01022000.1:515826-535561 GCA_009767595.1 Symbiodinium kawagutii
GTCGGACGGGTCAGCTAACTGCTGGGCTGGTGCTTCCGATGCTGAAACGCACCTGGAATGATGGTACTGTTTGAAGCAATTAAGCATCGGAAGGTGACAAACGAGTAACGAGTATTGATTGCACCTTGAAAGTTCTTAATTTGTTGTGAATGACATTTTTCAGCACGATTGGAACTCATGCTTTGATCGTAAATTTGGGAGAAACTGATTGTTCAGTGGTAACAAATCTAGAATCACACGAGGATCATTGAAATGATTCACCAGTAAGAGGTAATATAATGATTTCTGTTTACTAATAAATGGATGATTCTCACAAGAGATCTTTATAAATCATCCAACTATGCTTCCATGGTTTAGCAAGATCTCCCATCAACGGTTCTTGAAAGACCCTGCCACAGTTCTTTTGGGGGCTCCTTCACAGTCATGGTGAAACACTAATCCGCAGTGGATGACTGTTTTTGGTGTTTGATGATGTCTGATGCTTGGAATCATGACCTACCGGATGACCGCGTGCAGTTTTGCCAAGAATTTCGGTCTCAACAGCTTGCTGGAAAGCAATCCATCAGCAATCCATCAGCAATCCATCAGCAAATCTCCCATGACTCTCCAACTGATCCGACTCTCCGCCGCGTGTTGGGACGAGGCACCCCAGCGAGAACGGTCTGGGACAAGGTGTACAACGTGGACAGCAAAGATCCATAGTACTGGTCCACGAGGCGGACCTCGAGAGCCCGGGAAGACCGACCCCCTCCCCAGCATTGATAACTTGAGGCCCCCGGGGTGGTGAACGACTCAGCTTGGTTGGGAGGAAGGTAGTGACAGGTTAACCTCCCAACTGACCTTAGTTGGGTGGCTTGATGGACCCAAAGTTAAGGTCAGTTGATTCAACTCAACGCCCTGAGTTTGAGTCTGTGGACCTCCAAATGCCACCGGGCAGGACCAATCTGAGCTATCCGGGCCATTCGAATGGTTGTAAGGGTACCCTGTGGGCTGATGACCATCCTCCAAGAATGGTGTCAAATGATCATGGCAGCCTCACAAGTGGACCGAAGCCCACAGTACGACCAAATGTAGAGATGCTTGGAGTCAAGCGCTCCCAAAAATATCAGCTTCACCATGAATTGAAGAGTTGCTTAACATGAAATTTGCATTCCTGGGCTTGTCCTGGGTCCGGAGTCGCGTTCTGATGGGGGAAGGCAGTGCCATGTATGATCCGACATGGTGCCCCAAGGTCCAGCCACATGAATTGACCATCCGAAAAACTTGGTAGACACCCATCTGGGTCCTCAGACTCCCAAAAAAGCATCGAGTAAACCAAGCCTGGGCAGCACAAATTGGTAACCCCTCGGTCAGCTCCGCCTCGCCCACTGCATTTTTTGGACGACTTCACTGGGCTCCGGACGTTAATGTCCGGATGGTTCTGAATGTTGTCATACCTCGCAACGAAGCTGGGGCGCGCACCCGGTACGGTCATCAACGGCTTCCATTGGTTGGAATGCCAAAGTGGATTGCTGGCTCCCCAAATGGTTCATAGTGGTTTTTTCAGTGGTTAGTAATGGTAAGCAATTTGAATAGTGGTTTCAATGGCTAGTGTTGATGGTTCAGAGCGACTTTGTCAATGGTCAGTACTGGTCAGTCATGTCAATAATGGTTTTGATGGCTAGTGATCATGGGTAACGATGGTTTTATCAATGGCTAGTAATGTTAATGGGTTTAATGGCAAATGACAACGGTCAATTATGGTTTATCAATAATTCGTTTATAATCATAGCTACTACTTGTCGATCATGGCTGACGGTTGAGCCTCATCAAGCCATTCCTTGAAAATGGTCGACCAACAAACAAGCAAACAAGCAAGCAAGCAAACAACCAACAACAAACATGCAAACAAGAAAACAAGCAAACAGACCAACAAACAAGCAAACAAACAAGCAAGCAAACGATCATGTTTGATTTCAGATTTCGAGGACGGCCAGGAACCAACCTGGGTTACCACTACCCACTGGTCCAGCTGCTCTGCTGGCTGCGCGTGGTTACACCATTTATGCTGCTTGATAGCAATGCAGGATGTAAGCAACAAAAATCGGGGATAAATCAATTACTTCTGTGGATGCATGCATTCTTAGTATCTACAGTATATTCAAATGTACATATATATATATATATATATGCAAATTAGCATTTGTGTACATTCCACGACAATCATTTCAGATCAAGCGCCTCGGGGTGTGAAACAGTGTGCTGCCGGTGAACCCGTTTTACATGGTAGCGGTTAGCCTGGTTGTTACCAACCGGTAAGACCAGGGAGGCAAAGAGAAGACAGGGGTTCAGCAGGGTACCCGCATTCAGTGGGGAACCTGAGAAGTTGGCTTTCTACAAAGAAGAAGCGATCCAGTACGTGATGGGGCTAGAACACAAGAAGAGATACTTAGCAGGACCTCGACTCCTACAAGAGTTGTCAGGGGTTGCAAAGACCATCACACGAGCCAAAACTCTACGTGATCCTCAGTGGCTGAGTCATCCCCGAGGCGTGTTTCAGCTACTTGAGTACCTAGAGTCAGAACTGGGGAAGCCTTCTTTAGTAGATGCTAGCCGACAAGTCACCAAGTTCTTCTATGGGATGTCCAGACAGAAGGGGGAGAGCATGACACAGTGGATAGCCAGACACACGGAGAGCCTTTGGGAGGCATCTGCAGCCTTGAGGAGGGTTCAGCGGGAGTATGATGGGGACAAGTCATACCACAAACCCGCTCGCTCCTCAGCATCGCAGCAGGGCTCTTCATACTATGGACGTTGGGAACAGAGGTCTCAGCAGTCAACAAGAAGTGGGCCTTTCAGAGATGATGGGAGGCTCGATGAAGATGATGACGACGATGAGAATGATGGCTATGGCAATGACGGTCATGCTCGAAACCAAGACTGGAATTACTATGAGGAGGACTGGGAATGGTCAAGATCCAGAGGAGGATGGTCGTGGCGCTCAGATGAATATGAGCCACCACCACAATGGGATGTTAGCGAAGAAGTTTTCATCCCTGAAGGACTGGCAGGGTTCTTACTCCTGCACAGGGCAGGACTTGACCCATCCGAGAAGGCAACGGTGCTGGGAGCTATCAGAGGTGAGTTCACGACAAGGAGTGTGAGCCAAGCTCTCCGTCAACAGTGGTCCGATCAAGATCTGGCCAGGAGAGACAAGCTCAAGACAGGCTCAGCCCTGGTAGCAGAAGAAGAACCAGACGATGAGGCTCTGGAGGCTGAAGAGATGTCTCCAGATTTCTTAGATGATGAGGACTTCGAAGCCTACGTTGCCGAACAGGACAAGATCCAGACAGCATTGCAGGCCATTCAGGCCCACAAAGCTACTCTCCAAGAAGCTCGGTGGAAGCAGAGGCAGATCAAACTTGGGCGGAAATTCTTCCCATCCAAGCCGTATGAGAAGCCAAAACGATCCGGGGACACCAAGACCAAGGATGGGGTGAAGTGCTTCCGTTGCGGGGGACCACACTTCCAGGACAAGTGCCCTCGTAACCAACCTCGACAAGCTCAAGCTGCCGAAGAAGCTGCCGAGATTGCCTTTGGAGCGGAGAAGGTGGACGAGGAAGTGCACCAAACCCAGGACAGCCAAGCAGTGGTCACTGAAGTCATGCAAAACTGCATGGGCATCATTGACTCAGGTGCCACTGCATCATTGGGAAGTGCTGATGCGATGGACTATGTCATGAAGCACAACCTTCGCCATGTTGGCGAATCCAAGATGGAGATTGACATGGAGAAGCGACCCGTTTTCAAGTTTGGGAACGGAGGAAAGAAGGAATGCCTATCAACAGTTCACATGGGCATGAATGCAGGATCCAAGAAGGGGTCCATGGAGATCCATATCCATGATGCACCAGCACAACCAGTGTTAGTGTCGAGAAGGGCATTGGCAGCGTTGGGAGCAGTGATTGACTTCAAGACCAACACCGCCATCTACACCCAGATCGACCCGTCGACAGTTGTCCAGCTGTCCCAGGCCCCAAATGGCCACCTTTTGATGCCATTGACTGGCAACATTTTGGATGGAGGAAAGGTCCGAAATCGACCTTTCCAAAGCCTCTTCGATGATGAATAGGGGCTAGACTCCCCTGACGCTATGGACAAAAGAAATGGTCAGGGGAGCAAATCTGAGAGAGTAGGTAGGATGTGCAGCACCGAAAGTTTCACAACATGCAATTTTTGCACACTTCAATCATGTAGGAACAACTTTTGTTATGTATGCCAGGAACACGTCGGCCCACAAGTGTGTACCCATGGGAACATAGGTTGTGATGTTGGGGAGGAGAAGGAGGATCTTGAGCCACACACTCTCGACACACACCAATCACAGACGCACACAGCCATTCAGTGTTCACTCCAAGACGACTTAGAGCCTAAACCTGTGAGTTGTCACCATGCCTTTGCCCACCACCAAGTCGGGTTGGATCGATCTCTTACGCAGTGTGGGGGAGTCTGTGCCAACCAGTTGGAACATCGCTCAGCTTCATGCCCATTGGATCGAGCTCCAGAAGACCAACAAAGAGATGGAGATGATCACGTTGGACGACAAGATGAAGCAGCTGCGCAAGGCAAGCCGCAAGAAGGACCACCTGATCTCCTTCCTCAAGGACGAGGACATCGAAGTCACGGGCAACATGACCATTGCACAGATGATGGGGGTGGCAGAGAAGCAGATCACCCAACGTTTTCCACCAACCGGAGCAGAGCATCTCGGCTTCGGGAAACATGGACACCTGACCTATGCAGAAGTTATGGAGAAACATCCAGGTTATGTGGCATGGGGAATCGCAACACTCCAGGAGTCAGACGACCCAGGATGGAGATTGGAGAGGTTTGTGAAATGGGCAAGTCACCAACCAGTTGGGGGCATGAAGAAGACCACCAAGACAATTCCAGGTGCCAGTGCCGAGTCCTCGACAACGGACTTTTCCTTGATCGAGCCAGACATGTCCCAGGAGAATGCAGAGATCGAGCAGATGAAGTAGGTTCTCAAGGCCAAGATGATGGAAGTAGAAGCCAAGGAGAAGATGTTACAGGAGAAGGAGGACGAAGTGTTTCCACATGCGATGCCGAAGAACCGTCGCGAGATGTAGAAGACCTCCTACCAGAAGAGTCAGCACTGATGCTGGCAAAGCAGTGGCATCATCAGAGAAACCCACTGAGCCGGGAGTGGCAATCTCTAGTCCAGCACAAACGTCCTTTGCTCATGGAATTGGCTTGTTACCACGATAGCGTTCTGAGCAGTGAAGTTGAGAAACGTTTTGGGAAGGGTTCTGCCATTAGAGTTAGTGAATGGAATGGTGCTGACCTAGAGACTCCAGAGGGTGTACAATATGCCATTTCGTTGGTCAAACGTTTCCGTCCTGTCCATTTGTGGATTGCTTGTGAATGTGGACCTTTTTCTCCCCTTCAACGAATCAATCGTCGAAACCTTGACCAATGTAGAAGACTCCAAGAAAAACAAGATAGAGCTCGGTTACAGTACCAGGGGGCGATGGAGGTTGCTAGAGTTGCTAGACAATTTCATACTGAAGTTCACTGGGAGCTCTCCACAAGATCGGACGCATGGAAGCTTGAGGAAATCACCGCATTCATTGAAGAGATGCAGATGAAAAAGACTTCATGCAGTGGGTGTACCGTTGGACTACGTACCAGAGATGGTTCCCAGGCACTTTGTAAGGGATGGACCATAGCAAGTAAGAATCAAGAATTATTGGAGAAGTTGGACCTTAAGTGTCAGAAGAACCACCCCCGTGGTCGATGCGAAGGAGGAGAGGCAGCACACACAGCACGCTACACCACACCATTTGCGAAGAAGGTAGTGGATGTCCTCTCAACCTCCGAAACATGGTCCAAAGTGGTTTCTGAACTCACCAAGCCCCTCCAGGAAGAGCATGCCAACCCAGCAGAACTTGCAGCTATGCCCGAGGGAGAGGAGATCTCAGAAGAAGAAAGATATGAGATTTTGCATCAGATTCAAAGGATTCATCGAAACACAGGACATGGAAACAAAGACGTTCTATTGAAGGCTCTTAGAGACAGAGGTGTACATCCGAAAGTACTGGAAGTTGCAGCAAATTGGTCATGTGATGTTTGCAACAGGAGGAAGCAGACCGATCCCAGGAAGTTTGCTACCCTTGAAACCTTGCCGCAGAAATGGGAGAGGATCCAAGTGGACTGTGCGACTTGGGTACATCCTGAATCAAAGCAGCGTTTTCACATTCTCATGATCATTGACGAGGGCAGTCGTTTTCGAATGGCTAGGATTGCTTCAGAAGGAAAGGGAAACACCACCAACTGGGAGAAGATTCAGAAACTCCTAGAAGAGAGTTGGTTTCCAATTTTTGGGATTCCAAAGGTGATTCGCACTGACCCAGGGGGACCAATTTCCAGTGACAAAGCAGATGAATACACTCGTGAACGTGACATCGACCTGCAACCCATTCCAGCAGAAGCGCATTGGCAGATTAGCGTGGTTGAGAATGCAATCAAATCCTTGAAAGGTATGCTGGAAACCATGACTCGCGACTTTCCTGAGGTTACTATGGATGAACTGCTGGGCCGATGCGTATGGGCTTGCAATCAACAGGACACATACAAAGGGTATACAGCCATGCAACATGCACTGGGAAGAGCACCTGATGAAGAGGGAAGATTTTTCCAAGATACAACACAGAGACCCATTGCACCTGAGCTACTGGATGATGGGGGTTTTCGCAGAGATGTTCAGATGATGGCAGAAGCCTCTAAATGTTTCATAGAAGAGCAGGCTAAGAGGCGAATTGACAGAGCTTTGAGGATGGGATCCCGAAGAAGTGAGGTGTATGTTCCAGGGGACCTGGTGTACTATTGGAGGCGACAGGTACCATTATCAGAGAAGACAACTCAACACACCGGGAAATTCCTAGGACCAGCCAGAGTGATAGCAACCGAAACCCGTCGAGAAGCTTCTGGCGAACTTCGTCCCGGCGGTATCGTTTGGCTGCACCGAGCAGGGAGACTGATTAAGACAGCACCAGAACAACTGAGACATGCCTCACCTATGGAACAACAAGTAGAAGCTCTCAAAGGACCTCTTGATCTTCCATGGACTATTACATCCTTAGCAACAGATCCCAATCGCAGAACATTTCTGGACATTTCAAGAGAAAAACCTAGTGACGAACAATGGACAACAGCACTTGAGATGGAACCAAGTCATCCTGGACATGGAGAAGATATTCCTAGTCGTAGAGTTCGAAGCAAAGGGCCGGCAAATCCCATTCATGGAACCAAGAGGAAGTCAGAACCACAACCAACTCAGGAAGCTGGCGCCCATCGCAGCCGCACGGCAGCTGAAGCAGCCACGGGCAGTGCGAGTGAGGCCAGAGGACAGGCTGTGGTCGAAGATGAGGACTTAGTTGCTGAGGCCTTTTATTCGGAAGAGAGACACCGACATAGTTTTCATTTGGAATGGGAACTACCAAGTTCAAAACGAGGAGTGAAAAGCTTTCTCAGAAACCCAGAGGCATTTGTCTGCAGTCAACTCAAGAGAAGACAGGTAGAGGTAAGAGAGAAGAGTCTTAGCCATGAAGAAGCACTTCAATTTGCAAAGGCAAAGGACAAGGAGGTCAAGAACTTCATAGCAGCAGAGTGTTTCGAGTACATCAAAGACCGTATTCCAGCGGAACACCAAATAGTAGGCATGAGATGGTTGCTTACATGGAAACCTGATGAGGAGTGTGAAGGAGGGAAGAAACCGAAAGCCCGGGCCATCATCCTGGGATACCAAGATCCCTTCTATCAGGACCGACCTACATCCTCACCAACACCTTCACGATCGGGCAGACAGCTCTTTTTGCAGATGGCGGCATGGAAACGGTTCACGCTGAGCAAGGGGGATGTCAGTGGGGCATTCCTTCAAGGAGATCCGTTGCAGGAAGAAATTTGGTGTAGGCCACTCAAAGAGATTACCGATCATTTGGGGTTACCTGAGAATACTCCCATGCTGTTACGCAAAGCTGCTTACGGTTTGGTTCAAGCCCCTTTGAAGTGGTATGAAAGCTTGTGCAATTCTTTGAAACACCTGGGATACCTTCGGTTACAAATGGAACCTTGTACTTGGATTTGGGTTGATGACCAGGGTTCTGTTCGCTCCATGATCCATGCTCATGTTGATGACATGATGTTTGGGGGACGACACGATGATCCGGTTCACCAAGGGTTGATGGATAACCTTCGGGAAAGGTTTAAGTGGGGAGAATGGGAAACCAGAAGTTTCACTCAGTGCGGTATCTTGGTGAATCAATTGGACGATTTCAGCATTGAATTGTCTCAGGAACAGTTCATCGATCAGATCGAAGAAATCAATATTTCTAGGAGTAGGAGTCGAGACACCATGGCACAAACGACGGAGTCGGAGAAGCGAGCGATGAGAGGAACACTGGGTTCACTTTCTTGGCTGTGTGGTCAGACCTGTTTCCTGTTTTCGGTTGATGTGAATTTCTTCATTACGAAAGTGACCAATAGTACGGTGGATGATATTCTTCAAATCAACAAACTGGTTCGTGATGTTCAGAAAACCAAGCATATTAAGTACAAAATACATAGTTTTCAACCTGAGGACACGTTAGAACTCATCAGTTGGACTGATGCTGCTCATGCCAATCGACCAGACAGTGTCGAATCAACGGAGGGCATATTCATCGGCATGAGCACTTCGCGACTAAGGGATGGACTGGAGGACGATGTGACTCCAATTCTTTGGCGCTCTGGAAAGATCCAGAGGGTTTGTCGGAGCTCGGCAAGTGCGGAAGTTCAATCTTCGTTGGACGGAGAGGACGACTTGACATTCTTACGTATCATGTGGGCTGAGCTTTTAGGGTACCATATTCATGTGAGAAATGTTGATGATTCGGCTGCCTTGGTTCCTGCGTTGATGGTTACGGATGCGAAAGATCTCTATGATAAATTGACTACTACGGTGTTGACCATTCGTGGGGCTGAGAAAAGAACTTCAATAGAAGCCCTAGGATTAAAACAAAACTTGGGTGCTACCAACACCCCACTGAGGTGGGTGAACGGAGGCGCGATGTTGGCTAATGTGCTAACTAAACCGAAGGAGAAGCACCAAGGCTGGTTATTTGTTCGCATGGGTTTCAGGTGGAGAATAACTTTCAGCGATAAGATGATCAGTGAAAAACGACTACGTGCTCTAGGACAAAGTTGCCTAACACCAGATGATTCGCGCGCACCTCACACACACACCGTGCGACACAAGGAAGGAGAGGAGCCGGGGTTGCTTTGAGAATTCCCATGGGTGACCGGCTGACATTCTTGTGTTCCATGTAGTCTTTCTCAATTTAGACTTTTAGGATCCGTGCAAATTAGCATTTGTGTACATTCCACGACAATCATTTCAGATCAAGCGCCTCGGGGTGTGAAACAGTGTGCTGCCGGTGAACCCGTTTTACATATATATATATATAATACATGCAACGATTCATTTATACATACAGATTGAGAGGGAGGGTTGCATGCTGGGTAATTCCATGAAGAATTGGTACGCTGCAACAATTCAAAGCTATCATTATTTTGAGTAGGAAACAACAATTTTGGCGGCACCATCTATTGGCAAACTATCATCTATCTTGTTGTCGGCGAGGCTACAAACTCCTACCATTGACCATCACAATCAACCGTCAGTATCACAATCCATCGTGCACCATCACTCAGCATCTTGTTACTCTTCTTGATACGCAAACTTGTTGACTCGGTGACTAACCATAGGGGTGCTTCTCAAAATAGGGTACCCCCCCTTATCATCCACTAATTATCATTGTGTGTAGTAAACCAACCATAACTTTGGGTACCCCAAACTGGCTTGAAAAACCACCATATACCAAGGTTCATCATTTTCGTGGTTGATACCGCTCGGTGACCGACCATGTACCGTGCCATATAACAGCGCCCAGTGGCCAGTCTCGCTGGCTTGTGTCCACCTGGCAGATCGGCTGACAAACCACATGACGAGGGACATACATGCGTATGCACTATCTGTATAATCATAAGAGATCTGTATTTACATAGATGCAAATATATATTTGTTTTTCTATATAAATTTCTATATATATATATATTTCTATATATATTTCTATAGATATATATATATATAATGTGAGTGTGTGTGTGTGTGTGTCTGTGCGAGTGCGTATATAGCTATGCATATGCGCAGAAGCGCAGAATTGCTCACACAGCTACGCCATTCCCCGGCACTCAACCATTCCCCACGCCAGTCCAAGTCTTACCACTACCCAATGAGGCTGCGCACTGAGCGGTGAGGTATTGACCTCTTGATCCTTAATGGCTACCCATTACTCACCCATTGTTCACATATGACTTCCCCATTGTTTAATCAAGAAAGGGTCATAAACACCTCCAGTCGCATCATCGATCAGTCAAACTTGGCTTGTCATTGCCCCGTGGAGCCCGGAGTAAAGGCCCAAAGGGAAGGAATCATCAACCTTAACGGTGGTTAGTAATGCTGATAAATCATGGATGTTGAAAATGGTTGATAGTGATGGGTCATCATCTTAAAAAATAGTAATATATGTATATATGACTATACACGCATGTGATGATATTTAGGAATGATGGTTACTGGTGTTAAAAGTCATGGTTCATGAAAGGAGAGGGAATCCTGTCATGGATTCCAATTCACCTAAATGATTAGGCTACAAAAGCCCGTGCATTCATGGTGGACTACGATCATCAGTCATCATTATCAAACATCATTATCAACCATCATTATGAACCATCAACCTTTATCAGACACCATCATTGTTAGCCATTGTAATCGACCATCATGACCAGCTTTTTTTTGCCACTATAAACCGGCATTGACCATCATCATCATCATCATCATCATCATCATCATCATTGAAAATCATCATGTGATCATCACTAGTAAAAACTGGTAATCACCATTATTAAGCATATCATTAACCTTCGCCATCGTTCTAAGTAAATTGTTGCCTCTGCTCAGTACCTCTGCGAAACCCAGTGCAGCATCAACGCCTGCTCGATCAGCCATGTCGATGCCTGCAAAAATTCAAGTACCAGAAGTGCTGGGTGGGGTTCATGGCGTTGTCAACAGGAACTCGTTGTGATTAAAACAGCATGTACAAAATAAATCTACATCGTTCGTTTCTAATCGGCACTAGTCGCAATGAAGATGGTCGCATTCTACGACGGTGGGACTATGAAGATTTGCAAATGGTGCCCACACCTCCCAAGAGGCTGTCCTCTAGTCAGCATGTTTCATGGTTAATGATGGATTCCCCGGTAGTAGAACCTGGAAATGGAGAATGGAAACCCTGGGAAGCCTCCATTCTGACGGGTGGTTAGCCACGTGCTGAGGGCCAAAAGCGAGACCCGATAAGCGAAACCCATGGGCTTAGCGCTTCCAGGTCCCCGCCTGGGAGGTTAAAGAGACTCCAAAGACATAGGTGATGAGCGCAAGCCTTTGGTGACGAACTGGCAGGGACCAAACATACCAACCATCAACCATCATCCACCACATCTTTCGTTCTTTCCCGCATTGGTTTCAACCATCATCTGCCATCATCACGGTTTCCTGGAAAGCAGTTGGGTGTGCAACTGCTGCTTCTGGCGACATAAACATGGCCCACAGCAGAGATCGGATGGAGTCCATGATCATCAGAGCCAGTCGCGCCAACCTTGGTGTTCCAAATGCCGGGGCTTGACCCGCACGTGCGAATCTTGGGGGCCCATGGTCTGGACACCACATCTGTGGCACTGACAAATGGTGGCGTATTCAGTGCTCAGTGGTTTCATCCAAAAAGATTACCGTAAGCCAACAGGTTGGCCGAGAAGGGAGGAATTTCTGTCGTTATTTGTATTGGCAAACCCATGTAGAGTGACTTCTTGGTGATAGCTCGTTCCCCAAATTATTGAATTTAAGGCAGCTCTGCTGGCCTCAAAACTGGATGAGGGGAATTCACAGTTCTTGGATGATGATAATGTAAGATGGTATCCCTTTTTGCATGTGCAAATGAAGGTATATACATATATATGAATGTAGAATCAAGAGCTAATCAGATTCATGTGTAGAACATGCGTAAATGTAAATTTACATATGTATATATTGATATATATATATATACATATATATATATGTTACATACATATGCAATTTCTATATACATATTTATTTATCTATGTATTATTATATATAATATATATTGTATATATACATACGTATATGTATATGTAAATATATATACAGTATATATATATATATACATGTATGTAGATAAACATATACATGTGTATGTATATACATATATACATACTTGTGCAAAAGCCAGGTATATGTACACATCTGTAGCAACTCATTCAGTGACTGGCATGTGGCAATTGCTCACCCCTAACTGAGTGCAGGGCGGACGGAAGAAACGGAAGACTCGGAAGATTCCTGAGCTGCAGCTGCATATAGTGATGTCCCCTTGACATGTTGAAATTTTCACATCTTATAATACTAGGGGAAAATAAGCAACAGTAATGGCTATTTGGGAGTTTCTCAAAATAGGGAACCCCAAAGGTATGGTGGGAGTATTACTACGAATGACTGATAAATGGATGATTGTAGGGTACCCCTATTTTGAGAAACTGCCATATCACGAAGAATCAAAGCACATGACATACCCTCTGCTGAACTAACCTGGCAATGGAAAATCCCCATCTTTCCCTGGGAAACCAGCTACTTCCATGATGGATTTTCCCTTGCGCTTAGTTCACCAGGGTGTACTCATGGCTCCAGAGCCATCGCCCACGGGTCGGCCCTGCAGCCGAAAAGCGAAGGATGCGAATCATCTTCAGCATCCTGAGACATGGAGATCCAAGGAGATTCACATGGGCAGTGAACCAGTGTAATAATGCGCTTAATCATAGGGATTGATAAGCAACAAACTTGTGGTCAAACAACTACCAGTGTTTTGTTTCTCAAAATAGGGAACCCCCGAATCATCCCAGTCAGAGTTTGTTTTAGATTATCAGTGAGTGTTTTGAGGGATTCCAGAAATGGAGAACATCCACATTGATTATCGTGAGGTTGACAGTTACCCCTGGTGAAACAAGCTGGTTAAATGACGAATGCTCAATTTCGATTCACATGGATGATCGCGATGGATCTTGATGGTGGTAAACAATCACCAATGAGTTGGAACAATGAGCTGACTATTAATGGTTGATAGCCAACAACAGCAACAACAACAACAACAGAGAATGTAATGCTTAATGCTTAACGACCAGCTTGATAGCAGGTCAATAAGCCGGCTCATAGTGATACTGATGAAGACCGCACCTGTATGCCCTCGGTGTTTCTGGATATACATATGTACCTATATGGGGAGGCTTCTCAAGTCATGGGGAACCTCCCCAAAATGATGGCTGGAATATCAGCGCAAATAATGATATTATATGGCAGGATTTGGGGGTTACCCCTATTTTGAGAAACAAGTATATGTGAACATCTGCATGAAGAAATATAAACGTTTGTGTTCATATAAATGTGACTACATTCATTGCACATACTATCCGGGAATACAGATGTTTGCATAAATATGTTTATGTAGCATATAATATGGTAGTTTCTTAAAATAGGGGTACCCCCAATTCATCCAATATTAATCATTCATTCATAGTAACGAATCAGTCATTTTTGGGGGTTCCCTATTTTGAGAAACTGCCATATCAATGCACACTATCACATGGTATGGTATAGGATGTATGCCAGCCGTGCAGGCCCCATCGTCACCATCAAAACTGCAGTCTGTCAAAAGGCATTCTGCCACCCTGACAATTGCTGGTGGTACCATGGCCTACTGGTTGGCATGATGCTTCATGGTTGATGCTTCATCGTTGATGCTTCATGGTAAACCATGACTAATGGTTAAGATCATGCTTCGAATTGACCCTGGTTGATAATTGCTTCAGCCAAACACAATCAACTGTAACGCCTCATCTGATAACGTCATCGTCGACAAGTGGATGAGTTCATCACTTCTATCCACAAAGAGGCGAGGTGTTGCCTCTAAGAACCAGCTCCGTTGGTTCGTCCACCCTGGATCAGCTGTATGCTTTTCATGGTACAAGACCGGGATCCCTTGCTGACCCGCCCCATGTCCCCCACCAGCCAAGGAGCTTGACACTGCCTACAGTACCATCAGCACCTGCAAACGAAAATTCGTCCAATAGGCCAATGACCACCAGACAAAAGTCCTTGGCCCAGCCAGCACAGATCCAGTTGTAAAGTCACGCTGCCAATCACTTGCCAGGGTGTTTTTTCAGCAGAAGTCATTAGCAGCTGGATCCTATCAATACAAAATTGTCTGCAGTGAATACTAAAGAATGTGTGCCGTCTCTGTTCTCTCTTCCAATCCGCAATGTGTTTTTTTCTCACATTATCTCTAAGAAATCTCTGGAAAAATATCATTGTCTCAAAACAAAAACATCATAATCTCTACAAGAAAGTTGTTCATCCAATCCCTACAACAGCAATTCCTTACCATGGGTGCCCTATGGTATTCCCTATGATTGTTCAACCCATTTATAATCATATGCAAGAATGATTTTAGATATTGATGATAAACCTCTGACAACTGATGATTCACACTACTACTTAACAATTGTCAAGAATGATTAGTACTGATTTGGGGTCAGTTCGGAATTGCTACTTACTAGGGACAATTTGCAAACAACAAGCAACAATTTGTTGAGGATTGGTTCAACTGCTGAAACCAGCTAGCATCATCCCCAAACTGATCAGGGTCTGGATTACCTCTTGAAGAATTCATTGGGGGACAAGCCAAACGCAGCTTGTACCTAGGCCCACCCACAGTCACACGACAGCATCAATCTCTTTGGACCATCATGGTACCAACTTCTAGGTGGACTTAGCGGCTTGTTTCAAGCATGTCTCGGGCGAAGACAACGACAGAAATGACACCGTGCAGCACACCCAAAAGCACCACAATCAGGTCATCAAAATGACAACAATCACCACAACAAGCTCCGAGAAACAGAAAGAAGAATCCGAGTCTAAGGAACTGCCAACACTTTGGGGATCCCCTTCACCAAGTCTCAGGGACCCCGTGACACAACAAGAACTCAGGCCCCAGATGTGACGAGGTCAAAGGGATGCACAGTACCACCTACCATGAACAATCATGGGCAGCCTGGTAACTAGTAGCCCTGAGCATTGCCCACAGTATTCCACATCTACAGCAATCATGGGGGGGTGGTACTATGGCTCAATCACTACGCAGTCTCCTGACACCACCAAGCTCACCTGTGGTCCCCGGTGGTCTCTGAGTTTCCGGACGAAGAAATTCCAGGCTCGGCGTTCAACGTTGCAGAAGAAGTCCACTCGCTGCGCCGCGATGCGTAAGACCAACTCCAGCAGAAAGACCCAGTTGCAGAAGGAGGACAAAGCCTCACAGCAAGACAACAAGTGCTCCAAATATAACCTTTACATATGCATATATACCTATGTATTGGGCATATGGATGTGAATATATATATATATACATATGTATGTATATATATTTAAATATACCTATATATATATATATGTATGTATATATATATATACATATACGAATATATGTATATGTATGTGTAGATTTGTATATATATATATATATACATATGCATATGCGAATACATGTATATTCACACTTATGATTGGTGGCCTATCCCAGCTTTAGGTAGCACCATGCGGAGTTGACCATTGGTTCGGTTCACCGGACTTGGATGTGCAGTTAGTACAGCAAGTGATCTTCACCCATCATCATGGGGTTTATAGCCCAGATATAAGCATGCTTATATCATATATCCCAGCTGCTTCCATTCAAGAATACGTTCACATCAAAACGGACATGTTGCTGTCCCACTGGCCCTGTTTGGGTTAATAGTTGGTTTATGAACCATAGAGCCATTGAGGCTCAACCGTTTATACACATTTATATTTATATTTATATATACATACATACACACATGCATACATATGTACATGTGAACACATATGGCTATGGGTCCCCTGTAATCCGGGCTGTTCACATCCTCGCCATGACCTGTATTCCGTTTGTTTCGCAGTGATGAAATGCGATGCCCCAGAAACATCCACGGCATCCACAGCCATCCACAGCCGCCATAGCCACATCACCACTGTGATCCACCCCTGAACTCACTGGCGACAGCAGCCAGCCACCTGAATGGTGGGATTCACAGCGGTGCTTCGCGTGGCCCATTCCGTGTCCCATCCAACCACGAAGGAGTTGAAGAGGATCAAGGCGGCCTCAGTTGATGTGGTGCTCACCACCTCGTGATGAAAAATGCACTTGTCAACCAAGCAACCATTTAGCAATACTGGGGAAAATAGAAGACGTTTCAAACCACCAACCAAATCGTGGTTGATTGGTTGATTGCACTTGACGACTTTTTGTCCATGTCTCTCAATGACGGAAGAGTGACCAAAAAACTCCAGTTGTACCCATAATAACCACTACAGTATTTCCATCTATTTCCCATAATCAACCTATGTCACCCAGCGGTTCTTCTCCAAAAACATCCGTGGTTCCATTCACCCTTCCGACCGCCGGGGCGCCGCTACGGCATCGAACATGGGGTGGGTCACGATGCACATCAAGGACAAGCCGTTCTCGCAGCCCAGGGTGAGGCGACCCCCCAAAATACGCGAGGTACGTTCGTTGTAGTCCCGCAGCCTCGCTGAAAGGAGCCCCACCGCCCCTGGAGACCATCGAGTTAGCCCTGGAAATCTGCATTCATAACGGGTTGAAACAGGAAATTTGATGTTGGAAACCTTCCAAGTTGATGGTTTCATAGCAGGGTTGATGGTTGATGAGAAAAATCTTCAGGAAACCCCTAGGCTGATGGTCAAAACAATCAGATTTCCTGTAGATTTTCCCATCAGGCAATCCCGTCATGCATAGCTTCGCAGAAATCCACAGCATCGTTGCGGTCACTGTGATACTGATAGCATCATTGCTCTTTATGCTGGATTGCCACCAAAAATTAACAATGATGTAGAATGATGTCGGTAAAGGACTTTAAAGAAGATTTATATACAACTATCAAACATCATGAAAACTATGATTTACCACTGTTTTGACCATGATTCACAATGATTCGCCATAGTAAGCTTTTGTTGAACTTTTATTGACCATTCTAAGCTGACACTGACCATGATTTAGAATGGGTTTTGGGGGTAAACCATGGCACCAAGGGATCCAACAATACCAGATCGGCATCAACATCTGTCAATGGTCGACCTTGTGATCCGGCGAAAGCGACCCGGCGATCGGTTCATCATGGCAAATATGGATCAACCAAGATCAACGACCACCGGGAGCCCGGTAAAGTTCCACCATGATTGATCATGATCAACTCAGAATTAAACCACTATCATAGCAAATTATTGGTCATGATTAGCAATGAACATCACTACAGTAGCGATGGTGGCCATCCCCATCAGGCAATAGTTGGGAGAATGATATTTCAACTCCTGCTGGTTATGTTCATCATTCGGTAAGATGATTAAACAGTATAACCTACCATTCTCAACCATGAACCCTAATCAAAGAATGCCAACCATTACCAACCCTCATTCACTCTGATATTACCTTTTGTTGGTGGTTATCAATTATCGTCATCATCATCATCATCATCATCATCATCATCATCATCATCATCATCCTATAGTTGCTTGCTATCCCCCTTAATGAACCATTAAATAACCATTGCCTGGTTATCATCAACCAGCCACCACCCATCCCCCACCTGGGGAGACCTTGGCCCCGCCCCAGCGCAGGCCCTGCCCCACGTGGCCGCACCAACCCGTGGCCTCTCCCGGATCTGCCGCAGCTCGCTCTCCCGCGCCACAGCGGCGGAGCGCCCGGAGGACAAGTTCCTCGAAGGAGCACAGTGGTGGACCCAAACAGGTGATGCTGAACGGTTCCTTGGTGATCCATTGGTGATTCGCTGGTGATTCATTGTGATTCATTGGTGGTTTATTGGTGATTCGTTGGAGATTCTTTGGTGATCCATTGGTGATTCATTGGTGGTTTATTGGTGATTCGTTGGTGATTCGTTGGTGGTTCATTGGTTGTCCATTGGTGGTTCATTGCTGGTTCCTTTGGTGGTTTCTTCGGTGGTTGCATGGTGGTTGCATGGTGCTTCAATGGTGATTCGTTGGTGGTGAACGGTGGTTTAACTGTCATACCAGAGGGAGAGGCATTGATCATGGCGAATTGTGGCTGATTTTGCCTCTCAATTGATGGTTGTGCTGGTTGATGATGGTTGAATCCAGTAATTGATGATGGTTGATAAATTCATACGGAATGATCGTTGTTGATGGTCGACACTGGCTTACATGATGGATGGTTCAACGGTAATAACACCCAAAAATGAGCACCATGTTTGACAATGATGCTTGATAACGCTTCGTGATAGTTATATAATAATGGTTGATAATATTTGCTGATATACGTCTGTCTTACTTTATCGTGATTGATAATGACCTTTGATAATGATCTTTGATAATGACGCTTTTGTTTGCCAGCTTAACAATAGGCCGATGGATGCTCACGGTCAATTATGCCGGTTGACAATGCCGGATGATGCTAAATTGAAATGGTTTGAATATTCACAAAACCAATCACCGACAAGTACCAATAGCTAGCTAACAGTGGGCAATCATCAGCAGTGATTGACTCGCAGTGGCTGATACACAGTACGTTGGGTGAATTCATGGTGGAGGCTGGTAACCGCAAACTAGTCAAGCATTTTCGACCCTTGTCATCCATGATCTACCGCCTTAAATCACTATCAACTACAATTAACCATGAATTCCCAACTGTTGCTGATCATTGAGCACTATCAAGCACGATCAACCTTTACGAGATCTGTGGATTTTGAACACACAGTTATGTGATGGCACTTTGCATGATCTTAGCAAATGTACTTGTAAATGGTGATGCTAAATCTAGATTGTAGCAGATGTGCTATAGCAGTAAACAAATTGATACTCTTGTCTAATCGAAGGAAGTTTAGAAGTCGAACTTCCGACAATATGGACAACTCAGCTAGGGCAGATCGCCTGAGCAGATGTGCGAAAGAAGAGATGTGTGAAAGATGAGATGTGAGAAAGATGAGAATGCGAGCGCGCCAAAATGTTAGGAAAGTCGCGAAATGCTGTGTTTTGCAAGGTTTTGTGCATCATGAGGGGCCAGAAGGGTACCTCGCTAAAGCGGCGGGTGCGGACCACTGTGGCGGAAGGTGTGTGCAAAAATCGTTAAAAAACCTAGGCGCGAAGCACATTTGCAAGTCAAAATCGTAAAAACATGTCAGGTCCGGAGCACTTTTGGGAGATGCAACTGGCAAAATCGTTAAAAAACCTAGGCGCGAAGCACATTTGGAAGTCAAAATCGTAAAAACATGTCACGTTCGGAGCACTTTTGGGAGATGCAACTTGCAAAATCGTTAAAAAACCTAGGCGCGAAGCACATTTGCAAGTCAAAATCGTAAAAACACTGCATGCTCGGAGCACTTTTAGAGGATTCCACGTTCAAAATCGTTAAAAAACCCAGGCGCGAAGCGCATTTGGAAGTCAAAATCGTAA
>VSDK01022000.1:535963-583463 GCA_009767595.1 Symbiodinium kawagutii
AGATGGCTAGACAAAGAGGTAGCCAGATAGATCGACAAGTAGATAGTCAGATCCATGCGTGGCTAGATGGATAGACGGAGACATAGATGCATCGATAGATAGATAGATAGATAGCTAGATAGAATAGCTAGAATAGATAGATGGAATGGACAGACAATTGGATAGCCAGATTCAGATGGCTAGATGGGTCGATAGATAGACAGATAGGTAGACAAAACGTAGATAGACAGAAAGTAGATAGAAAAGTAGATAGATAGTCAGGTAGATAGACAGAAAGATGGACAGATGGACACATAGATGATCAGGCAAATAATTTGGCAGATAGATAGACAGATAGATAGATAGGCAGGTAGATAAATAGATAGATGGACAAGTAGATAGATAGATACATAGACACAGAGATGACGAGATAGATAGTGAGGTAGATAGAAAGACAAGTACATAGGCAGATAGATAAACGAATAGATCATCAGATAGATAGATAGATAGACAGTCAGACAGACAGAAAGAAAACTGATGCGCTGCCAGTCAAGTGGCCAGATCGATGCTCACATTGTCGCAACCACAACTGCACACTCCTATAGTGCTCCTATCTTGGAAACTTCCGCCACCGCCTTGTGCGGTACTACTTGTAAACTATGGTGTACTATAGTGGATCATTCCAGATCATAGCAGATGGCAATTGATGAAACCATGTACAGTGAGTATGCTGAAAGTGGTTCTCAGGTGTTCCATTGTATCAAAGACTCGTCTATCTGGTTTAGGTCCTCCATACATATACTACAATATGAACACATAATATCACG
The DNA here is from genome assembly GCA_009767595.1 of Symbiodinium kawagutii. Classification (NCBI taxonomy): domain Eukaryota; class Dinophyceae; order Suessiales; family Symbiodiniaceae; genus Symbiodinium; species Symbiodinium kawagutii. The sequence continues at coordinate 536,770 of VSDK01022000.1, forward strand.
CTTCATCATAGAAACATGTGTTACAATATATTGTCACAACATGCCATTTGCTTTGTACTGCTGAGTTCTACATTACATGACATGTTGGCACAGTGCATTGCATCACTGTACATTGCACTACCTTCTAGAATGATACCAAATATCTGATGGCAGTGTATCCAAGAAATATGTCCGATCAGGAAATACCGTTGCACACAATGTCACTTGCTACATCATGTCATATAATGTGTTCTCGAAACATATCCGACTTTGTTTTACATAGATTCATATATGTCCATCCATATCACATCCAAATCATCATATATTGTGCAATTTCAACCCTTCCGGCAACACCACGTCATTATGAAATATGTGTGTGTGTCTGTCACCTCATTGATATTCTTCTATATTGCACCAGAAATCATATCACCTTGTATGTACTGCAATGAACTACATCACATTCTTACACATCGTATTGTTAACCATCATTGCTTAGAATGAAAAACCTTGGTGCGACACTACTGCACCACATTCCTGCAAACCATAGTAGGTACTGAGAATGTATCAACTCGACTAAGGATCAGCCTTGGTACCAACTGTTCGAACTCACATACCTTGGCATAACGCGAGATTGCTGCACAGCAAAACCATCTGGGAGATGTGGTTGTGGGGCAAGACCCTGTACCCCTGGTATACCATCATCAACCGTCGCATTTCAGCTATTTATTGGCTATCACCTCCCATAAAATTGGTGGCTAACACTGACCCAGCTCATCATGTCAACCTCCACCGGGTAACTACACTGCGCTTACCGCAACGCGGGCGTTGCGTTGACGTGGTGCTCAGATTTGGCATTGCTGTGCGCACGCTGTGCACATCCAAAAGGCGGTTGCAGCTAAGGGACATGAAATGCTACCCCGTTTGAGAGGCGTTTAGTTTTTAATAACTTCGTAAAGACAATAATACAGTAAGGTGAATAATAATAAATTGTCATATCATAATAACCATAGTATTTGAATCATCTGCAAATGAATATTTACTTCATCAAAGAAATGCACATACAAAAAGAACAGGTCACTCGTACATACACATACATCTATATATATATATGTATATATATATATATAATTATATATATATGTAAACATGTTTATATAATATTGCACATAATTCTGTGCACTTGTTCACCAAAAATCATCCGCTTGGAACCTACGCACCAGTCGAAGGCCAGTGACGTCTTCTTCGGTGCGTCATCAATGACGTCCAGCATGTCCTCATGAGCAGGCGGATGTCAACAATGGCCTTTGTGATCCTAGGGCATCATAGCCAACAGTAACCAACACTATGGTTGAGAATGGCTGAAAATGCTTGATCACGGTTCATAATGGCTAACGACGGTTAATCAATAATGGTAAAAAATGGTCAATAATGGTTGATAATGGTTAATAATGGTCAATAATGGTTGATAGTGGCTGGCTAGGATCAATAGTTGATAAGAAGCATATCAACACTATTCTTTCCAAAACCTTTTGGTTGAGAATGGTTGAAAATGGTTGGTGATAGTGGTTGGAAATGGGTACTCATTAATGTGGGCTTACGATCATTAAAGTGTGACTAATATTGGCTAGTGACTGCTCAGTACATTGATAACTAATGATAATGACCATCTCAAAACTATAGTTATGAACGAATCAATGAATCAACATTGCAATCAGGACTTCTTTGATAACAAGTAATAATGAAGAACAAACAAATTTGCTAACTCAATTGCTTGGTCCTGAATCCCTTGTGATTCACAAGAAAAAGTGTCCCTCAAGCCGCATCGCAGCATTGCAGACTCAAAGTTTCCGCCCCTCTCGTGACTTGAGTGGCTTGAAACAAGCTCAACTCGAACCCTTGGGGAAAAACATTCTAAACTATGATTCTGATGATCTAAAAGCAGAAATCAGTACCCATCACTAAAATCAGTCAACTAAAAACACAAATAAATCATCAGTAACCATCAATAAAATATGATTCTATTATTGTGATTCCTAGTGATGGTTATTGATTGTTAGTGAAAATGATAGGCTACATACAGTGATCTTTTAAGAAAAAACACAACGCCGTGATTCCACCACAAAAATTGGGAACGGTTTTAGTTTGAACTCTACACGAGCTACTGGCAATCACATCTACTTAATTATCAAGCGATCTAACTAATCTAGTTATCTATGCATATCTATATCTAAATCTATATAAGGTAGCTGAATTGCCCATCACAGGAAACAATTTACCACTGCTCATGTGCCATTTTCAAAAGGGGCTTGGACAGCGCTGATGCCAAGCCACTGCAGGGGTTCCATCAGTCTTGGAACCACCCTGACAAGGCGTTTTGCACAGGGAGGAAGTCCATCAGTGTTGTGCCTTTTTACATAAAATAACCAACAATAGTAAGGATCATAGCCACCAATCGTAAGGGATAACATAAAATCATCATCTGTACAACTGATGGATTATAACCAACATAACCACGGATCTCTACAATCATCTCCAAAAGCAAATGTGTGATCTCTAAAAGAACAGAGATTCCTGGTTTCCCCATGTGTCCCTCTCAAAAATCGTGATTGTTGGTGTGAGGGTCACCCTTCTTCATGGATATACGTGTGGACACATTGAAACAGGTCGTGTGCTGGGGAGAACTTGCCAGCATCCTCCGTACGTGGTGAAGTCTGTTTTCGTCCAGCAACCAGGACTTACCATCACCTACAAAGTTAGGTTTTGGGGAATCCCGGAAAGCCCTTGCAAATAACCCTCTGGCTCACTTTCCATTCATCCTTGTATATGCTTCCAGTCTTCTGGTGAAACAATATCCCAGGATTTGGATGCAGGAATGGTCACTTTTTAGAAGAAAAAATACAAGGGTAAACTCGAGAATCCATGGATGTTAGAGATCATCAAAATTTTGAGACCTGATAACTTGTTAGCATCCCAATACTCAGAACAGCATTCGGATGTTCGTTGACCATTGGTTGTATCTAGCTCTATGATTACAACTTCCCAATTGTTCTACTGTTGGGATAGAACCGTCTTGCTCAGGGGCTACCCATGCTGCGACCACTTGAGCCGCATGCACCTCCTCCTGTGTGGCAAAAACCTCTGTGATGATCTTCTTCTGCCTCGGTTGTGATGCAACGTCCCCGGCTGAGCCACGGACCTACTGTGAAGTGCTTGTCCACGGCGAACAACTCATTACCAAACTAGTCGAACTGTTGGGATGTTTAGCTGACCATGCATTAGTTGGTGAATATTGACCCATAGCCGTGTCTTTACCATCCATTTGTCCTTGTAAATGCTGTTCCAAAGGAAAACATGGCCATGGGATCCTTTCCTTACAACAACTCTATCCCTACCCGCCACTGCTACTAGCAAGGGCGTCACTCGCTCCCTGGTTTTGAAGTTATCATCACCCCTGGCTTCCAATCGCTCCCTCCGAGAGCAATGGTATTCTTGACTTTTCAATTGTCCGCGTCAGTGCGTGTGAACCACCAGCTTTTTTGCCGGTGCATCACTAGAATTCCAAGATCAACGGTTTTGGCATAGCCACGGATGTGCACAAAGTTGAGTCATAATGATCGTTTGCTTCGGCATGGAACATGATAGGAAAGTATCATGTGCTATCATTCTAATCATTGTTGGCTTCATGATGATGGCTAGTCATCACCACCACAATCATAGGGATGTAAGATTGCTGCGCCAATATCAACTGCGAAGCAGTAAGGATTGACCAACTTCTCCACAGGACCTGGATGATCCACACACACTAATCTTCTTTGCAACTTCGGCTTGCAACAGTCACCCCGTCTTCTCAAACAGTTTCATAACTCATAACGGTTCATTCCCGGTTTATGATGGCTATGCATGCTTAATGATGGATACTGATTGTTACAATGGTGCATTCACGAGTGTAACGATGGGCGATGGTTAGTGATGGTCCCTATGCACGCAAGCAAGCAAGCAAGCAAGCAAGCAAGCAAGCAAGCAAGCAAGCAGGCAGCTGACCAACCAACCGACCAAACAAACATACAAAACAAACAAATAAGCAAGCAACCAAGCAAGCAAGCAAGCAAGCACACTAACTACCTAACAAACTGACGAAGTAACTAAGAGACATCAACCACTCATCAACCAACCATAGGCCGGTTGATGAAACGAAGCCAAAACTAAGGTCCACTTGGTACACTCATACGGTTTTCCTTTTCTGGATGCTTAGTATGACCAACGTAGATATCCGCTCATCTGCCCAAGATTTTCCGTTGAAAACCCTCATCTGTAGTTCTTGCACCAAAGATCTGCAGTTTTCCATTAAGACCTTCCATTAAAACCTCTCTGGGTTTTCTAGTGATCAACCAACCATAGCTTTGGGTCCCCCTATGGCTTGAGAAACCACCATATAGTAGTTGTTTGACCAAAAAATGATTGCTGGTTATCAAAAAAAACTATCTTTAACCATTGTAATCTCCTATTATTAACCGCAAGTTAGCCCTCATCTGCCAGGGATCCTTTCTTCATAGTTGTTGGTCATCCCCTATTACAAACCATGAAATAATCCCCTGTGATTAACCACTACTAAGTTCACCTTGAAAATTCCCTTGGTTTTCCCTGTGATTTGCTGCCAGGTATCTTTTCTTCCATGAAATACATCTGGTCTTGCAGCATATCGAGATGGCTTCGCAGCAGGTCCAGCGTCTTGCACATCTTCTCCTGCGAATCTCACCGCTCAAACGAACACGTGGATGTGCAAGGATGGTTAATAGTGGTTGATGATAGTGAATAGTGGTTAATAATTCTTAATGATAGTTAATGATAGCTAGTGATGGTCAATAATGGTTAATGATGATAAATGATGGTCAATGATGTTTAATGATTGATACTGATGTGTAAGCTAACTCCTATTTTGTGAACGGCTTTCCTATCAAAAGTGGTGACGCTCCATGAGTGGTAATGATAGGCAAATGATGGTGAACTCATGGTTGAAAATGGGTTGATGACCAGGGACCATAATCAAGGATTACCAGCTATAGCAGCGGCTCAGTCAATAGGAATTCGCACGCTCTTGAGCTATCATGAACCCCTATGAACTAGTTAGTATACGAGCCCCTCAAGTGATGATACTTGAACCAGGGTTTTTGAAAATTTGATACTCCTCAATTCGACATGATCAACGAAATGATTGTCAGAAGCAAGCGTGGGCCCAGCCGCGAGCGCTAGGAATGACATGCGCAGGGTGGCGCAACTAGATCCCGTTCCAAAAGTTTAATCTTTAGAGGATATGTGGTAAATCAATCAAATCCCAAAAACACTATACATAGTTAAGTTCAGAGGTGCAATCCATCCAGCATGGAATCGGCCGTTCTCAACTGGTACTACCAAGATCATCAACCGTGTGGCGCCACCACTGGATCCACCTCTGTGAAGCATCTGCCCCTGAAGATGTTGGGTGAACAACGGGGACACATCAGCAAATCCTGCGAATCATTCACCATCATTGATTCATCATTGCCTATCCGCTCAAATACTGGATGCATGGACGGACGGACGGACGGATGGATGGAGGGAGGGAGGGATGGATGGACGGACGGATGGACGGACGGATGGATGGACTGATTGATATTGATTGTGATTGTGATTGCTATGGTTATTGTTATTGTCATTGTTTGATGGTTCTCCATTACGATTATTCACCCATTAGCCATTGCTCATCATTGTTTCGTCATAAGTAAAACAGCCGCTTGACTACCCAGCTGATTAACCTTTACAGTTTTACAGTAAACGATCCTGACAAATCGAACCCACGTATGGTGCTTTTGGATTGCTAGCTTTTTAACTTCAGAGCATCCCAAAATGGAAACCAATTCTGTCCTAAATGGAAGATAGATCTTGTCGGTGTCGGAAAGCTTAGGGGAACCCACTATATGACATTTACTTCCCAGGGCCAGAACGCCACGCATGTTCGGAAACAGGATTCTTGTTTGTTTGTTGGATCTCATTTTTTCGGAGTGATGATGATGCACTTTGCAGGCTGAATGTCGTCGTCGTCGTCGTCATCATCATCGTCCACTGATGACCAGGATCAGCAATGACCATATTTTCAACCAAACCATTGTAAAACCGTTATTATCCAGTGTGAACAACTGACCGACCGTTCTTCACTATATAGTCCTGAAGCATCGTTAACTATTTTATTCCTTATGGCTGTTGCTTGTTAACCATCATTAACCACCATTTAATCATTATTGAACCATTATCGATCGCAAATATTGTTGCTTACTGCTGCTTATCAATCGATTCTCATCAGCCCAGTGACATGCCCGTTACACGTCGCACAAGCAACCCATAGCCAGCAGGTTCGGTGCCTGTGAGTGAGCCAAAGCTTGAAGACAAGCATCTCGGCCTTTTCGCCATCTTGGAGGCTTAGTGGAGTTAATCACGGGTTTGATAATGACGAATAGTTATTGTTGATGCTATGGTTTATATTGACTAGTGACGCCTGACAATGGTTTGTTGAACCGGACTCAATCATAATAATGGTTCTTAACCATGGGTGATATACCGTACTATGGTTACACGAAAACCACTGATGCTAGTGACTCCTGACGTTGGTTGTTGAACCGTCTTACTTTTCGTTGTTCATGTTTCACCGCCACCAACACAAATCCTGCTGCATAGATTCACCATTCTGGGCATACCAATCTTCCGTGCTGCTTTCCGGCAAAATTGAAGCCATCTCGCGGTGCCACGATTAATAGGCAAGCCGTCTCTGGTTGGCGGTTTCAACCCTTATGAAAAATATTAGCCAACCAACCATTTGTAAATAATTACTGGTTACTAGGGAACATAAAAAATGTTTAAAACCACCAGCCAGGTCCAGAAATGGTTGATTTTAGGCTGCTGTGTTTGATTATCAAAGGCTTGAATGCTTGGAACCCAAAATTGCCTCAAATCATCGGTCCATGCGCTTCCATTTTTGCCCAGGTTTCTCAGGTGTTTTTCGCTTGTCTCCCATCTTGTCTTATGCCTATTCTTTCACTTGCCTGAAAAAGATGTCTGCCAGTTCTTTTCAGGCTGCCCTGTCTCCCAATTTTCCTCAAATGTCCTCCACTTTCGTCTAATCGAAATGCGGCCCAAACTTGAACAAAGGTGAATCTTTTTTCAGATCTGAAATCCTCGCTGGGCTAATTGTATGCCAAATTAGACACACTAGATCACACTAGATCACACTAGTGTGTAGTCCTAGAACCACCCATATCGGACCGATAGCAGCTCATAGACGCTGGTCCCCACGAAGATACTCGGTTGATGGATCTGATGAACAAGCCCGCCACTTGAAAATCTTGGCACAGAAAGCAGTGTCATTCACAGCACTCCCATGGCGCCTGAGTCGGACTCTTTGCTCCGGTGCCTCCGAGGGGATGAGAGCCTGCCGCAATGTGTTGCGGTTGTCCCAGATTGCTTCAAAATCTTATATCTGTAGATCCTGAGGCAATATTCTTCTGACTTTAGGAATCATACGAGTCCGAATAAAAATTGAGCACTCCGTCACAACTAAAGTCGGGGAAAATGGACACGCTTATATAAAGTTTGAGCACTAAAGTTGACCATTCTGAGATGGAAGGTTGCAATCCTACTTTGCCAGGACTTCCTTCTTCATGATCACATTGATCCAACGCAGCAGTTCATCCAGACTTGCAGAGACTCCTAACATGAGCGCAGCATCACAAGCAATTTCGTTTTGAGGTCGTGGAGATCAGGTAGTTGAAGTGGGGAGTCAAGGAGGTACTAACACTGCGAAACACTCAAATGGTTGCATTAATCAACTTACTAGCCATTCTTAAATCACTATGTACCATCACTCATCACCATCGCCAAGCCGTATCAATGCTTGAACGAAAAACTGCCCCAACAGCTGCCTTGACATGGCAGTGACTATGCCAGCGCCACTCAGCGGCGAAATCGTCAGGAAACTGCTTGATTACACAATGCTGGTTCCAAAGTGAAAGGGATGGTTATCATCATTTTGGATATCTTGAGTATTCTGTGGTTAATAATGGGGGAGTATGATGGCTAGTAGGGGATAACCAACAACAATGATCGCTAAACCATTACCTACATGGTGGTTTCTCAAAATAGGGTACCCCAAAACATGGATGATATATTACTATAGATGGTTACTCTTGAATGATACCACCAAGTGTAGGAAACCACCAAGGATAAGTGCACCATGAGCCAAGTACCATCAGCAATCATCGCTTCATGATGAATTTTGGTCAAAAGAAGACCTCTGGGGAGTTGCAGTCTGTGGCGACCGCTGCTGCAGTTCTGCGACTTGAGAAGCTGAAGCCAGTCGTCGGAAACGGCGATGGAAATTCGACGACTTCGACTTTCACCTTTTGGGAGTGGCGAGTTGACCGGTAGTCCCAGGGAAATCGGCAGCCGCGACTGCTTGGACTTCCCCGGGGTCCGCTACTCGCATCATTGTTGCGATTCACCGGAGATGCAGCTTGAGCCGGCACCAATTTTGCCATTGCCGATTAGTTCTCATCCGTGCGGCTCTCAAATTGTTGTTGCTGCCCCGTCTCATTCAAAACTGAGCGATAATCAACAAATAAGCAGCCAACTATCGTCTTATCATCACCTTTTCCATGAAAACGTGTGGATTCTGGCAAGCACCATCCAATGTATCACCATGTTGGATATCGCCATACTGCCATAAATCACCCATCTTTTCAACCGCTTCTCCCCTGTCAGGATCTGCCATCACAGCTTCCAAGGCAACTTGGGTCCCCCCACCCTGCCACCGTGCAACCAAGGCCTTGCCGGAAATTCCCCTGCTGGTGAGTGATATGGTACGTTTATTACTGATAAATCCAAGATGGTACCTTTTTTACTGTAAACAAAAGACGACTAAAATGCTTCTGTAATAATAAGGGATGATCAAAGAGAACAATGGTCAAACAACTGCTACATGGCTGTGCCTCAAACCATAGGGAACCCCAAGGTGTGGTTACCTGGTTGGTTTCTTACTATAAAGGACTAATGATTTGGATGATTTGGGGGGTACCCCTATTTTTGAGAAACCACCACGTAAGTGGTGCCAATTGATACTAAAACAGAACTGATAGTTGATCGACCAGGACTGTTCTTTCCTGTAAAAAACTGTTGTTACGCATAAAGTTGGTAATCATAGTTCAGGATAGTTGATCACATAATTGTTTTAAATTGACAAACAACTCAGTGGTGTAAAGAAAACATTCTTAACAGCTGCGGATAATAGTGATAAGAAAGGAATTCCAATGCTTAAAACAACCCACTAGCGAAAGCAAGCTCACAACCAGCAAGTTGGATGCAACTCTTCACCATCATTCCGATCAAGCGGTGGGCATGCTAAACCAGGTTTGTTCAATGGTCAAGTTGACCAATTTGCTGGATGCAAACTGGCTCGGAACTTCAGTTTCACGGCAAAAAGGGTGCGGCTACAGAGCTACTGTTGACCAACATTAACGAGTTTGTAGCCTAAGGATCTACCCCAAAGTGAGCAATACTTAATCGGGATATAGCATGAGGTGATACATGTACCAGCAACTATCGTTCTTCTAGTCAGTTCTTGCTATTCTTGCTGTCATGAACCACTTTGCGGCTCTTCTGGTCAGAAAATAAATGTACCAAGCTGCCGAACACACAACATGCCAACCACTGCTTCCCTGGTTCAGGCCAGGTCGTGCCCTTCTCCAAAGGAAAATGCTACCCTGCTTAAGCAGATCCCCGGAACAAAGGGGGCCTCTGCCCCTTGGGATTGGAAGCTGGAAAGCCCCATTGTTCAAAGGTAACCATTTGTGTCACAGCTACTTTTTGGCTCCCACGGAACATCTGGGTTCGACGCGACTGCAGAGCCAGCCGGCAGAGCCAGGTCAAACCAAAACTCACCGCTTGACCCCCATCCAAAAACCAACACTGGTTACAGCGCAATCATCCGCCAGAGATTTACAGAGTCCTAACTTTCCAGTGGCAATCGCCAAGGTCCCGTGGAATTCCCGCACCTTGCTGCAGGGACATGCTCGTCTGAACATATGTCTGTATAAGGCAGTCTGTATGTCACTGTATGAGTGGAGTCCAACCAAACACATAATCTTCCCAACACTGAACCTCCGATTGGTCTGAATTCCCCCATGCTGGTGAGGTTGAATCCCGGAAACGCTCACTCAGCCGCGCCACCAGCCCCACCACCAGCCCCGTGGGATCCCTGTTGCTTCAAACGATGTCGTTCTCATTTATCTTTATGAATTCTTGCCAATCGATTCTTGGAGCTACATAGCTTCTGTAAGAATCTCTAAATGTATCCCTCTCAATGGATCTATGAACGTGCCAATATGAATTGTTACTTCTATATACTATCTACATTGTCAACCAGCTGATTAAACCCTGTAAATTATGGTGAATCCCGTTTTCCTGGAAATATTCCTGTAACCAACTTCTATGAATCTACAGCTACCTATTCTTCCAGCGGAATCGTTGCCTCACGGCGCACACCATAGCAGCACGTGCACACTGGGCCGCGGGAGACAGGACAGTCGATGCTGGCTATAGAATAAGCAACTGGCTATAGATCATGGCTCATATGTGCTTAGTAAGGCTTAGTCGTGGTAAAGTAATGGTTGCTAATTATTGATATATGCTAAATGGTTCTTGATAATGGTTCATATACTGTCAAGATCTGGCTAATCTCGGCTCACTTGTTCGTGGTCAAGACTTGGCTAAGGATGGTCAGTGGGTGTGCTCAACATTGGCTCTTGGTGATGCAGGAAATCTGAACAGCTTGAGCTTTCAGAAGACCTCGTAGCAGTTTTTGCTCTTCCACTTCAATCAGCTGCAAATGTCTCTGTGAAGTTTTACACAAATTGGCGGTCAGCGTTTGACACTTGAGCAAAATTCCAGGGGTGGCAAATATCCGATATCACTGGTATGCTCACAATTCGAGGCCCCAAGGAACAGCAGAAAACTTGACTCCAAAAATACAGAGTGCAATCATCCACACGATACAAAGGTGTAGTCGATTCAACTTTCTCCATCGGCAAAACTGTAGGCTATGTACATGCGTCCCGGCAGGATTTGGCCATTGCCGCAAGACGTTCCTTTCCAACACTCGCTGAAAAGTTACGTCACATTGAACTCAGGCGCTTCTGGTCTGGAAAGCGATGGCTGACTGATGGTCCCCGATTTTGGAGTCCCACATCAGCTGCAATTTGAGACTACCAACAAAGTGGGGAAAAAAAAAACTGTTTTATCTGGTTTCTGAATACGCGTAGATGTGTCTATACATACATATGTATTAATTTGGGTTTGTTCCAAAATGGATATACCACCAAAAAATGTTCTCATTACTACTGTAAGATGGCAGCGCTTTGTTACAGTTTCCCTCATGTATGTGTGTATATCGGTATCTATGTCTGTGTGTGTATCAAAATATACCTACATGCATGTATGTATGTATCGGTGCGTGTGCGTACGTATGTGCGTGTGCAGATACAAATATATAAATATAGAAATATATAAATATATACATATATATATATATATTTATTCATTTATTCATTTATATATACGTATGTGTGTGCATATATATATATATATACATATTTAAATAAATATACCTATGTATAAAAATATATGGGTAGAAATTGATATAGATACAAACATAGAGATAGAGTAAATATGTTTACGTCCATGTACATATCGCACGAACATCCGATGTGCACGCCGCTGGGGACTCCGAGGGCGGCTCACCGTGGTGGAGGTGCTTGACCCAAGGACCTCCAGGTTGACCCATCCAGGCTCCAAGAAATGAGGTTGCATTCACCAGGGAACCATCAAAAATGGTTGGTTTAGGGTTGGTTTATGGTTGGTTTATCACTATAACTGGCTAGGATTGGATAAATTAGGAGTACACTCTGGCAGTCCCTAACCTGGTGGCGTGAAAATCCACCAGTTCTGGATGGTTTACCTATGAAATAATTCTGATTGTTAGCTTCCAGGTCAGCTTACCAGAGGGTAACCTAATCAGAAACAAGCACTGCTTGTAAGATATCGCCGAAGTAGAATTGATTTCTACAACTTGCCAGTTGGCACTGAACAAGTCAACAAACCAAATGTTGGCATCCCTGAATTGTCTCAGCTCGAAACATTGGGTCACAACGACCTACCAAGGGGCTGTCGATCCTATGCCCTATGCACACAAAACGACAACCAACACCAACAACATCACCACCACCAGCAACAACAACAACAACAACGACACGAACAACCACAATGGCGAAATTGGGAGAACCATCAGATCCCCACCGTTCCATAGTGGATTCCGTCAGTGATTGGACTTGAGCAATGCTCAATCTACCAGGGCTGATGATCTTGACAGCGCACGTGGTAACATCAATATCGTTGAGTCAAATATTGGTTATGTATGCATGCATATGGGGGGGTTCTCAAAATCGGGGACCCTAAAATGAACGGATCATCAGTGTAACTGATTAATAAACTGGATCATTTTGGGGAACCCCTATTTCGAGAAACACCCTTCTGTGACAATTTGTGTGCAAATGCACATGCATGTGCAAATATGCAAGAATATGTGCAAATGCAGAAGAATAGATAGAAATCTCTATGGTACTGATCTCTTGTGGATGCTGAGGCACATGCACCTGGATGTAAAGATGATCGGTGCTGCTGAGCAGATCTACTGCGGCTGGTTGCTGACCCGCCTCTGCGTAACGAAGTGTTTCACCCATGATGGCAGGCAACGCATCTGGCAGCAACGGGCCCAAGCCCACCTTTGTCCATTAGAGCCCCTTTGCTTGGCAACGGTTCGCCGTTAGATGCTGAGAAACCGACCCCAACCACTTAGTATCATCAGCTACCAATAAAGTGATAAAGTGATTGGTTTGCCCGAGGAGGCACCTGAAGACCTCCAAGTTGCCGGGCTGACGAGCAACATCCCGCGCTTTCAGGACGAGCAACATCCCCACATGAAACGAATGAAACAACTTGTTGTTGAGGATACTCTCTAATCTAAGATGGATGGAAAATCCTCGATGATGATTTGCCACCCATGCAACGGATTCCCGCAGGGTGGCTGTTAGCTACCATTCTCTACTGACCAGTATCATCAATGATGCTTTCCTCCTACCATCCATCCCTATCGTTTTCTGACGGCGATTCAGGATCTTCTAACCACTATTCTTCACCACTACTTATCAGTATGAATCAACATATATCAAGTACATGACCATTCTTAAGCATTATTCAGCAATGTTACCCACTATCAGCCACTATTTACCCCTGCTTATCAAGCACTAAACACGAGAGATCCATGCAGCGATGCAGCCTGGAAATCGCGCCATTCCTCGGCGCAGCGCTTTTCCGCCTTGGTCCAGGGACAGGCGCAGCGATCAGCGGTCACGACACTAGTCCCCTTCATATTGCTTCTTAAGACGTTGAAGGGATTGTTTTGTTTCCAGAATTACTGGTTTGCTTGGATTATTTTGTCATTGTATGTGTTGCTTGTTGTTCACGACTCTGATGGATTATTTCCAGATTCACCCTCAAAAAGTCCCCTTGAAGAACTCCCATTTTCTTGTAATCACATGGTTCGAACACCCCTGGTAGCTCCAAATCACTCCCCCTTGCAGGGATATATGGATACCCCTCCCTCCCTGCCTCGCTCCCTCATCACCAGCCAGTGAATGAACCATCAGAATGCTTAGTAACAAACCTCAAAACCATCATTTGCCAATTTTAACCACTACTAACCATTCTTAACCGGCATTCACCACTACCAACCATCATTTACCACTACCAACCATCCATTTACCATTCTTAACCATTGTTAACCACATGTTCTTGAATGACCCAGCTGAAAACCCTGCCGAGCGCCTCGGGTGTCATTTGACCATCCCCTTGATCAAGGCAGGCAAAGAAGGCATCCCGCGCGGCCCAACACCTTGCGGCAAATCCATGGGTTGATAATAAATTGGTATGATAGGTATTACTATTGAATAAAGTAAATGGGTACAGTAACATTACCATGAATTGGTATTGTACATATCCAAAAAGTAAATGGGTATAGTACATATCCGAATTGGTATTCCTATCCAAGAATAGGAATGTGTACCATCACTTTAAAAAAATAGATGGGTATAGTGACATTATAAAAATAGTATATAATGGGTTTAATGATGATAATAGTAATACATTATAAATATAATAACTATACTTGTAACGACTAAGATATTCAGGAAATATGAGGCCTATAACAAGTCATAAATAGTATTATATCAACTATTGGCATCGTAATAAGATACTTCCAATGATATAGTTGGCTTGGACATCGATACAGAAATGGATTATGAATGCAATCATCTCCTCTCCGCAGGAATTCAGCAAATGCCTAATTGTGAGTGATGTGGTAACTGTCGTGTCAAACAATCAGCTGCATATCAAAAGCTATAATCAGATGGGAAGTGTAAACCACTGATAACCTTGATGATAGATCACCAGCAATGGTGAGCAACTGATGGTGGTTTATCAATGTGGATTTACCATCACATGTATATAGTATGTATATATATATATACATGTAATATGTATATATGTGTGTGTGTTTATCTATCCATCCTTTTGTATTTATTCAGCCTACTGGTATAGATAGGTACACAGATGCACTTGCTTCTTTCTAATGTGTGCGGCATAGACCTGTGTGTGTGTGTATGAACATACTGTAGCTGCGTTCCACTCACACGTTCACAAGACCCACCGTGATGACATGGATATGCCCCCTGATGCCCTCCCCGTCTTCCCTTGTCCGAAAGAAAGAATATATGAAGAGGCATAGCCGAAAGCATCTACAGGTTCACTATTGGCGGCTGGGTACCCTTGGTTTTCAGAGGTTTCCCTATCAAAACTAGATTTGAAACCCTGCTCCCTGGGGATCGGCACAACCCGGGCCAACAGCTCCGCTGTAGAGCGCACTCGGGATAATCAATATTTGCGACATTGCTATACCATGTTCAAACTAATGACTATGAGTCTATGAGTCTCAAGAAGTTGGATCAATATTGATGATTAGTGGGCATAAATGCTGATCAGTAATCCAATATTGTTTGTAAAACCCCATGATTCTTGATTCTCATCCTCGTTACCAACCATTGTTACCGCTGCTATTGCAGCTCGCTATCCATATTGGCAACCTGGGGCCCGGGGCCCCAGAAGTAGCGACGACGACCCGCGCCCAAGCGACTCCCTGCGTTTCGCGCCGCTGGCCATCGTTTTGCCCTGGCACCGATATGGGTACAGTGAGGTGCCCGCGCCCCAGGCGAGCTGACCGCAAGCAGTTTGCCATGATATATGGGTCGGGTACCCCTTACCAAACACGCTATTACCGCATATATGCAATTACCATATATTACCGTATATTACCAGACATGACCATCAATTTGCCATATATTACCATATATTACCATACATGACCATTCATATTACCATATGTTGCTGTCGTATGTGAAGTCAGTTTTGAGACGGGCCACACGCAGGAATCATGTGCATGTACATGAGCTCGGATATCCCAGGTAGTTTTCAGCCATTGTTTGCCACTGTTGATTACTATCAACAGTCACCAAGCACTACTACTCGCGACTCAGCATTGTTCCCTTGTCAGTGGTACCATCATGAACCCTCATAATCCACCTATAACCACTATATAATCAAGCAACAATAACCAGCAATCAGTAAAACTACTACTAACCAGTATGCAAGCATCTTAGGATCATGATACAAACGTATACAGCCATCATATGACACATCAGTCTATGAGAACCTACGGTGTCTAAATACACAAACTACATGGTTTATATACATTTATATAACGCATCCAATTTCATTGTATGATGGATTTGTCCATCAATCGTGTACACCCATAACTACTGGCTCTCCGTGTGAAACATGATCATCTGTGGATGGTGCTATTTAGGGAGAAGTATCATTCACCATAATCAACCATCATGTAACGATTATTTAGCCATCATCTAACCATCATTTAACAATCATGTCATCATTGTTTTACCATCACTAACAATCATTTAACCATCATTGAACCATCATAGCAATCATTAAACCACCATTGTACCATCATTTAACCATCAATTTACCATCGTTGACCACTCATTTAAGCATCATTTCGCCATCATTAACAATCATTTCACCGATCATCAAAACCAACCCCACATAATGTCTACCATTGGTTTTTAAGCACGGCCTGTGGCTACTGCTCGTCTGCACTGGTGTTTTCTGCTTGGAGCGCCTCGATACTGGACATGCTATGCTATCTGCACTATCCGAAGACCATGGCACTGTGGTTGCTTGATGATGTCTTTACGGGGGTACATCAGTGGTTAATTAATGGTCAATAATGGTCAACTAATTGATAATCACTATCATAATCGCTGAAGTAGTGGTTAGTTAATGGTCATCCTCGTCAATTGATGATCAATAACGATTCATAATTGCTAATGCTGATTAATGATGCTTGATGATGGTCAATGAATGACTCCTAGTGATTGTCCATATTGTTTGTTCATGATTTGCACAAAGGCTGATCTCAAAATAGATATGGCTTGCAATCAATTGGGTGTTCTTGAAACAGCTGTGGCTCGTAATCATCTTGAAACAAGGGCTACTCTGAGATGCTCGGAAGGAGCGGGCAATTTGACCTGGACTTGCCATTTCATAAATCATGCTAAACAAGGTAAACAGGCTTGAGCCAAGTGTCGCATGCATACAGGATTGTGTCGAGCACTTGTACTTGAGCGGTGTCAAACAGTTATCAACTTGCACTTGGGTCGTCCTTTCCCTTCCCTGGAACCTGTCAATGAGGATTGTCCCGAGTGATCCCCCAGCAAGGGCAGCTGGGTTCCAAATCCCAGCGACCAACGGCTGGGCCTCTCATTGCGGGGCCATTTGTCGCCATTCAATAGCACTTGAATAGCAATCATTTGCACACTTGAGATGGTTCCCATTGAACCACGGTTCATCAACTATTGATGGTTACCATGGTTGCCATTTGAACCATGGTTTGATAGTAGCCATGATCCATTCGCTTGAGTATGAACCATGCTTACCATCAACTCATCAATCTGGCTTCATGTTCTATTCAGGAACCAACCAAACTGCTTGGTGGTTGAAGCACTAGAAAACGATGGGCCATGGGTGCCAAGTCATCATTGGAATATGGATGGAATTTCGGATAATCATCTGGGATACCAGAACTGGGATAATCATCATTGGGAGAGTCTTCATAATTGGGTCATAGTTTGTATTTACATTTATGTGATTAAATCATCATAGTTTGCAAAATCGTTTCCATCGCAAGCTCGGTCATCACATGAAAATCCCTGGATGAATACTGATACTCCCAAAAAACATCTTGGATAAACGATCCTGGGTAACAGTGACTCCCAAAAAACACAGGGGAACAAGAGCCACCGTTGAAACCAGCTTCGCACAACAGGTACATCTCTGCTTTTGACAGCGAAGGCAGGTCGGTGGTCTGGCACGTCTAGCCATAGATGGTGAAGGGCTTCCTCAGTGGCGACAACTTGGGAAGTTGATCATGATTGATGGGGAATACCATGGGATTTTCTAGGATTAACTATGGTTAATAGTGGTTTCAAGCAACCCCATTGCCACTGAAACCGTGGAGTGCTCGGTTTTTCTCAGCTCTTCGACGATCGTTTCTGGCTTTCCCCTGGAAGATCCATTGATGGAAAATCTCGGCCCAGCATGCCGGTTGGCTGCCGGCTGCTTGGATGATCTGAGCGATGGACCCCATGGTGCTCTTGATGTGGAGTCGCCTCAGCTTGGCCAGAGATCAGCTGGGGAGCCGCTGAGGGGATGGGTCGCTGGTGGGTAGCAGGTATAGTCAGCTGACCTGATTCAGACACTTGACAGGTGCAGTCTCACCTAGTTCATAATGATCTTCTTATGCTTGTGTCGATCATACTTCTTGGTCATCATCATTTTGGTCTATCATTCTCAGACTTCGTTGGTTGTTTCGCCTGGGTTATCCATAAATGATGTGCAAGCTATACCTATCCCAGGGACAGTGACAACCCTCAGCCAACTTCCCAACCTCCCGACCTGCCCAGGATGGCACCAACACAGTTTTCCGTGCTCTGGGCTCCTCCGGCTTCACGTTGTTCCAGTTCTTCTTCAGCAGCGAAACCAAGAAGTTGATGGCCATCAAACAGTTCTGCCTGCACGAATTTTCTGCCGTGGAAACCAGTGAACCGCACCACATCGTCAATCATTCAGATGGTGCTTTCTCAGACTAGAGGACCCCCAAAATGGCTTGATTATTGCTATAAATGATTCATATTGGATGATCTAGGGGGTACTCCTATGACTTCATAAACACCCAAATAATAGTTCATGGTGGTAACAACTGCTGTGTTAGTTCACTAGGTAACTAGGCACCAGCAGTCACTGGGTGAACAATGCCAATGATGAACTTTGGCATACCCCCTTCAACAACTAGGGATGGGTCCTGCCAGGGCATCGCGCGTTTTTGACGTACAACTTGTGTTAAGATCTGAGTTTCGGACCATTTTCATTTCGGGGTGTCTCAAGAGCGTGCGCCAAAAAAAAAAATTTGACTCACTTTCTGCGGCACGTGTGACGAACGTTATTACACCCCACCCCAACCCCAATCCCACAACAACCATGACGTACCATGACATAGCATGACGTAGCATGACATATAGCATGTGCAGCGGATGCAACGTGTGACGAACGTTATTACACCCCACCCCAACCCCAACCCCACAACAACCATGACGTACCATGACATAGCATGACGTAGCATGACATATAGCATGTGCAGCGGATGCAATGTGTGACGAACGTTCTTACACCCCACCCCAACCCCAACCCCACAACAACCATGACGTACCATGACATAGCATGACTTTGCATGACATATAGCATGTGCAGCGGATGCAACGTGTGACGAACGTTATTACACCCCCCCCCAACCCCTGACATAGCATGACGTAGCATGACGTAGCATGACGTATAGCATGTGCAGCGGATGCAACGTGTGACGAACGTTATTACACCCCACCCCAACCCCAACCCCACAACAACCATGACGTACCATGACATAGCATGACTTTGCATGACATATAGCATGTGCAGCGGATGCAACGTGTGACGAACGTTATTGCACCCCACCCCAATCCCACCCCAACCCCAACCCGAGCAAAAAACGACGACAGCGCGCGACGCCCTCGAAGGACCCATGCCAACAACTAGCACTGGAAACAAGTCCAAGCCAAACCTCTCCCTGTCACTGTAGGTGAATAACTGCCATGATTATTTTTTGGGTACCCCGATGTCCAACAACAACAACAACAACAACAACAACAACGACGACGACGACAACAACAACAACAACAACAACAACAACAACAACAACAACAACCACAACAACAACAACAACGACGACGACGACGACGACGACGACCACGACGACGACGACCACGACAACGACAACGACAACCACAACAACAACAACAACAACAACAACAACAACAACAAACTAACCCAGCAGTGAAAACTCAGCCAGCTGAGCATAGGTGTGCTGATCATGCCAAAAAATTGACCAAATCAGCAGATTCAGCAGGGAACCCATGATTTGGGTGAAAGCTCAAAGATTACATAGTTGTTGTGCTTGTTGTTGATGTTTATCCCGTATGATTCACCTTTCTTAGGCATAAAAAATGTTTCGATAGCATTTAGCATTATTAGCAATGTGGAATGAGCAAAACCAGCTTGCTAGCATTAACCACTATGAAGCATTAACCATTACTTAGCATTAACCACTATGAAGCAACCAAAGCTATTCAACTGGCTGTCAACACCGACCGGTGTTGAACTCTTGAATCATGTGGCATTCTCGGCTGCAGAACAGCTGGCTTTTGCTGTGATACATCGGGTCAGGAATTGCCAGGGGGCATGGGGTCGCACACCGCTTGGTATAGCAAAGTTAACCAGCTATGATGTGATGGTTTCTCACAATAGGGGACCCACCAAATCATCCAATAACTAAGCACGCAGAACAATAATCCAACCATTTAGGGGTCCCCCATTTTAAAAAACACCCATGTAGCGGTTTGCTCACATAGCTATTCCCAAAATCAGTTGTTGAGCAGGATACACCTGGCTGTATCGTCCAACGGGTTTTTCGTACTCGAAACACAAGTCCTTGGACGTGCAGAGTCATTACCTGAATCCAACCGGTCGTCCCGATTGTGTTGACCAATAGCTCCAGAAATGATGCTATGACACCGAATCATCATGAACCATTATCAAACCATTCGATAACCATTAACCAGTATAAAACATAACCACTAGCCATTCACAATCAACCATTATGACCAGTGACGAGGACATGGTCCATTATGACCATAAACTCATTATAACCATTAACCGTAACCATGATCCATGAACCATGAACCATTACAACTATAACCACTAATCATTAGCCGCTATATGCATACAAAAAAGCCATCTGACCAACCGCCACCAGGCAGTGGTGAAGAACTGCCTCAGCTCGTCTGGGGTCATGCCGACGTTGCCCACGGCCACGCCCATGCACAAGACCTGCCGCAATGGTGCAGTGGTGGGATGGTGATGGATGTGGTGGGTTCTCAAGCCACGCCCATGCACAAGACCTGCCGCAATGGTGCAGTGGTGGGATGGTGATGGATATGGTGGTTCCTCAAGCCATAAGAGACCCCAAATATCATTGGGAGTCTGTGGGGCTCAAAAGCCATAGGGATCCCCAAACAATGGTTGATTTATTACCGACAACTATAATTGGTGAATAAAGAATGATTTGGGGGTACACCTTTCTTGAGAAACAGCCACATGATGTTGATGAATAGTGATAGACATGGTGGCTAATGATGTTGATGAGCTGGTGAATAATAGCGACTGATGGCTGTTGATGGATATGATGCCGCTGATAAAGGATAATGAATCATAGCGGATAACAAAACTCACACTAGGCATTATTATGATGATCAATGAATCAGTGATGATGATTGTCGATGATCATGTATAAATCTAAATGACTTTCATGTTTCGAAACGACTATCAGTTTTCAGGAACAAGAATGATTGCTGATGATTTAACAATGATCATCAAACTAAGCGGGAGAACTGATGACTTAACCATCACTCAACGGTCACTTCAAGATCCTCAACCAACTAAATTGAATGTGCAACTTTTTAAAAAATGACAAGAAAGCAGCTTGGGCCCCCCTGATTTATGACTCTGCTGATGCCCCCGTTTCACCCTTGGCAGATGCACGGCTGCCAACAGGCACTGCAGCCATGTCATTCTGGCGGTGGCTCTGTGAAGTTAACCCCAGCCATGGCCCTGCATGGTGAAACATCTGGTTCTCAATCTGGCCATGAGTCGTCAAACAACTATATCTTCAACCGATAGTCAGCCATAGGTTCACCATGTCACTAACCATATCGTCCACCATCTCATTGACGATCATCACAGCCCTGTAATTGGTACGTCTCTGATTATTGTTGCTTATTGTCCCGGCTTTATCAACCAGTAACCAGCTAATTAAGCATGGGTTATTGACCAGTATGATCAAATATTTTGCATCACTAACCACTAGTGAACAACCATTAGCGATTCCAAAGCATGTGCTATCAGCCACAAATCCCTCTGATCAAGCATCACTAACCACTAATGAACAATCATCAACCATTCTTATCCCTTTGCTATCAACCATTCTTCCCTGTCATTCAACCATCATCAATCCCATCATCAACCCCTCACCAACCCCTCATCAACCCCTCATCAACCCCTCATCAACCCCTCATCACCCATCATTGACCGCTCATCAACCCTTAGCCACCACCAGACCTGGCGGCTCCCCACGATGGCCACCACCCGCATCTTCCCAGCCACGCCGCTGGCACCGCTGAACGCCGCGCCTTCTTCAGCTGGAACTTCACCTGACTCCGCACCTCGGTGACCTGGCAAGGGCGATCCATGGTGGTGAAGTGCCATGTAGGTGCCTTGGTGAACCGCCCAAGGTGAAGCCTAAGGTTGACCCTAAACCCTAAGGTGAACCCTAAGGTTGACCTCATAGAAATGAGGGTAAGCCGCTTGGGTGAACCGTATTCTAACATGTTGGATCTGGTAAGTATCATCTTGGGACCATGGCAGCCTGCAGTTGACCTGTGGTTTGCACGGTGATTCTGCTGGCTACATACCATGTTCCGAGAGTGGTTAAGGAGGATGTATCACGGCTGACCATAGTTGATATGTGGTTAATGGCTGAAATGCCTTTGATACATGGTTGATAATCTTGATTCGATGGAAAATAGTTTGTAGTGGTTGTTTAATGCTTAGCAACGGTCAATTATGGTTCCTAGAGGCGGCAAGTAGGAAACTCACAGTTATATATCGGCAACTCATCTAAAAATCGGCTTCATTTCCATTGCCAGGTTAGGCAAAGAGTAACAACCATGATCAACATTCAGTGGGGAAACAGGAGCGGACGTCGGTTTGGGCAAAGACTCAACAAAGATGATTATCGGTTGTGGGTCGCCAAAAATGACTACACTCTGCAACAACTGGATGATACGACAGCTGAACACGACTCCACTCAAGGTAGATATTGGTGTGCCCCACTGTGGATTGCAACTATCCCATAATTGAGAGTTTTAGGCTCCCCGCTCCATTGATGATCAAAATCAACGGAAACAAGTAGCGCTGATTGGCACTTTCGTCCATGAATTCCAGGCCATTCCAGGTGTGTAGTTAGGTTGTGCTGGTTGGTGGTCACCATGCTACCAAGACTCGGCCGGGCCTCTTGAGAGCACCCTTGATACTTGTGGATCAGTCTAAAAAATTGTGATCTACCGGTACGTGCTACTCATCCAAAGTTGGTGTTGAAACTGAGTAGCCATTGACTTCGTCACTTTGCCGTAAAAAACAATAGCTTCAGCATAGGTTCACAATCATACATGAAGAAACACCGAAAGCCAAGTCAGGCCGCACCAGGTTGGGTCCAAATGCATCTTATAAGGACCCCTCCGAAAATGACGCCAATGACTTCGATCATGGAAGATGTCATCCAAACGTGTGACTGTACCTTGGTTGCCATGAGTCAGAACCCATATGCAAAAAAAGTGGACATAGACTCCACATCTCAGCGAAGGTATATAAAGCTCCCTGGTGGTTTCTCAAAATAGGTTTATCCTGAAAATGATTAATACTGGATGATGTAGGGGTAACCCTACTTTGAGAAACATCATCACCACCACCACCACCACCATCATCATCATCACCATCATCATCAACCATGATTCACCATCATCAACCAACATTACCCATCATCAACCCTCCATAAACCACTCATGTCCAACGGTCATGTCCAACTCCTCCGGATTTCTTTGCTACCGGTGCCCACGAGTGGGATCCCATCGCCTTGGTCTCCAGGTTGTCAGCGTGCTGCACCAGCGTGGGGAACTTGCCGGCCTGGCGGGTGAGGCACCGATAGCTTCGGCATCCCATGGCAGCGGAGTAGTGGAGCCCGGTTGGAAATCCTCCCGTTGAACCCAGCGGAGTAGTGGGTGCCATCAGTTTGGTGGTTAGTTGATGGCTCATGTTGTTTAAGGTCGGTCAGTGATGGCTTAATGTTGATGATGTTGGCTGAGAATAGTTCACAAAGCTAGTTGACAACTGTCATATGGTGATTGCATCCTGAAAGAACAAGATAGCTCATGATTTGTCATGGTTACAGAAGTGGTAGATGGTACGAACCACCAGTAGTTGGGAGTATAGTGTATTGGTTGATACTTGTTAAGGATCGTCAACGATGATTGATGGTGGTGGGTGATGGTTCATAAGTCAATGATTCGATGGCTTTTACCAATGCCCGTCGCGAACATCTTCGATCATCATAGATCACACCTAGCAGCCTATCTACACAACCCATTGGCAAGGTTTTGCTGTCATGCAGAGGTGGTTGAGCCATGGTGTCTCACATCGTTGCTAATGGGTTATTGATTGCAGCCATAGTTCTACCAACTGAAGCAACATCAACAACTGCACTTCCTTGTTGTTTACTAGTTCTGAATGGCTTGTGATTACGGTTGCTTTGTTTCTGGCTGCTGGTTATACCTATCCTGTAGCCGGCTATAGAGCCGACCTGATACGAGGCTCTCCTTGAAGTGGCAAAACGCAGTAGGAAAATCGAACCACATAGAACCTGACTGCACTGATGAACTGGTCTTTCCCAGCTGCGTGTACCTAGCTTTATTGGTGAGAGAACCCTATCACTTCTTGCTTTGTCAAAGCATATAGAGGTCTACTGTTGTCACCCACAAATGAGGATGATGATGATGATGAGGAGGAGGAGGAGGATGCGAGTGACCCCTATTTGGATGCCTATAAACCCGTTTGGATCCCTGCTCAATATTGAGCTACCCTCGCTGCTCCGCCTTGTTGAGGCCAGGTCCCAACAAACGTGGGATCTGAGGGATCAAGACCTAAAGGTGTCGAGGCCGAAGGGATGGGTTTGTCCATGGTGGTACCTACACCCAAGAGTAGCCATTCCTAATAGGGAAAGTACTGTTTACAGACAAACTTTTGTGAAAATCTTTGACTTTTGATAATGAATAGGGAAAATCTTTTCCTAATACGGAAAATCTTTGACTTTTGATGATTTTGAGGCATCCAAGGGTCATGGACTAATTGTTTGAGGGTCATCCAAAGGTTATTGGATTAGTGATTGTTGGCAAACATTTGGATGAATTGGATGAAGATTGATTGAGATTTTGCCATGTACTCGAGTTGTTGATATACCCTCTGGTCATCATTTGTTTTACAACTTGGAAAACAAGAGGTTCTGCCAACTGCTCCCTGGGGAAAACTCAACTCAACCACCAAAGTCGACCCAACACTTGGGTTTAGGATACCTCAGGTGTTCAGCTGGCAGCCATGGTTGGCGAACCCCCTAAGCAAAGTGCAGATTCAGAGGCGCCGAAACGAAAGGATATAGTTCAAACGGTTTCTGATTCACAATGATATGGCAATGATGGATCATCATGATCCATGATCACGGACTGAGCTCCGTATGACAATGAATAGCTGATGGTTTGCCTCTAGATGCAGCTGATGTGTTAGTACAGATTTCCCAACATGATAATGATTCTGACTACAATGATGATTCTCAATTGCATTGAGAGTAACGATGCTGGCTCTTAGTGGTTGTAACAAAAATACTGATGATTCAGAACTAAATTGGATTACTCTTTGATATCATCGATTCAATGAAAGGTGATGATCATTGATACTCAGATAATGATGGCTACAATTCAATGCAACGCATTGCTCTTGATCTTGACCAATGAAACCCTGCTCACTCCAGGTGCGCCTTGTCGACATGGGGGTGGCATGCAAAAAACTAGCAAACGAGTACTTACCCCCAACAATCAAGATATTTCTCAAGATTGCTGTACGAACCATGTAGGGATAATAGGAAATAGCCTTTGATAAGAAGGGACAACAACCAGCAGTACATGGGAGGTACAAGGATCATTGACCAGCTATTTCTGGCCGCTGGGATGGTCGCAGACGGGGAATCAACCACCACCCCATGGCCTTGGAAAACTGCACCACCAGCTCCGGCAACATCACCGGCAACCATTGTGAACCATGACGAACCAACATTTACCCATAGTTGACAATGGTGAATACTAATGATTACCATCAATAAGTGGTAATTTGCCATGATAGCCGTTGTAATGATACCAATCATGGTCGATACATAGCAATCATGCCAAGTTATCAAAAAGGATACCACCAACAATTCATACATGTTGGCAACTGCCATTGATTAAACAGATCACCAACATTTACCAAGTGTTAGGCAGCACGTCAAGTTCATCCTGTGCCCAACGGATGATTGGGACCCATTGATGCTAAGATCCGATCCTGGGATGCCAAAAAGGCATCGAAGGAATCTGCCAACTTCTTCACCATTTTCTTGTTCTTGTTCAGCTTTTTCAGATCCTCACAGTGGCAACAAATATGTGGATTTTCTGAATGGTTTTATAGGGTATCATGCTTGTTCATAGAGGGTAACTAGCATCAATAATGATTGAGAAACTGTATGGTGGTTTCTCAAGCCAGTTTGGGGTACCCCAAAGCTATGATTGGAGTTTATTACTATAAATGACTACTGAAATAGATATTTGGGTCCCCTATTTTGAGAAACCAACAAATCTTCGCTATGGCTGCCATGGCTTGAGTCCCAAACTCTATCAAACTCCGCCAGCCTTCCCATGCGAAATGATGAGGCTTTGCAACCGGTACTCCCACCAACCGCTAGAGAATGATGTTGAGTCATAGTCAAATCAGCTGGATCACTGGTGGTCAAGGCACTGAAACGAATGGTGAGTTTTCGGAACATGCAACTGCTGTTGTTGCTCTGCCAGCTGTTTTGTCCCTCGAAAAACTAAAAACCACATCTGTGCATTGAGCTAAAATACCTTGGCAAAAGAACAAGCCGATCTGAACATCTACGGTCTGATGGATGGAAGCTCCTCAACAACTATTGGGTGCTTCGATGATCAACCGTAGTGGCTGGTTGAAGCAATCATCTGGACATCAACACTAGTAGCAATCAGCAAGGGGATTCTGATTCCCCTCAACTTGTACAACAAAATTCCTGCGATGTTCCATGCCAACTCGTTCGAAGAATTTTGGTTCGCAGCACTACGGATCGTATGTTTGATTGGCGAATGGTTCATCAACACTTAACCCCTCATTAACCATTATGTAACCTTTGGTCAATCTGTAATCAGTACTTGACCATCAACCTCTTCTGGTGTCATCGCACCACCTCCTCCCACTTCTGGTGTCACTGGCAGACGTGGAGACGCTTGTGAGGAACTATGATTCGGTTGGCTCCTGCAAAAAATTGTTGCTACATGGTTCCCGAATGTTTAGTCCATGGTTATGGTTGTTGAATTGTGATAAGTGGTTGAGAAAATGGTTGCTTTATGCATCTTCATACTTCGTAGGTAGCTTCATTCTCGCTTCATACTGACTGGTCATTCATTGTTTCTTGGTTGGCTTAACAAAATGAGTACCCCTGGCGTCGCCATGAACCTCAACGCTCTTGAAGGGGATGTTGGCCCGCTGAGCCTAGCGGCCGACTGCGATGGAGCCCTAACATGAGTGTTGGGAGGTGTAAACCCCTATGTTACATAGGTTGTATATGATTCCAAAACCTGTGGTTCATGGTGAATTGTGATGGTTCATAGATGGTTGATTGAAATACTGTGTAATGTGTGGCTAATCATGGCTATTCAATGGTTGTTGTTGGTAGGAATGGTTAGTGGCAATGACTAGCAGCCGAGAAATCTGGGGATGTATTGTGTATAAGGTTTACGATGGCACCCGCCCAACTGGCGGTTTCCGGAACAAATCTCACCAGGAAAATGGAGGGTTCTAGTACCATTGGACCCAACCAACCACTATGCAGCTGTCACACCGTTGGTCTGTCCCAGGTGAATATGGAACTCGCCCATGGTCACAACCTCACCACCTGAAGAAATGTCGTGAAATCGCCTCGAATTGTTCCGACTTGCTGGACACCCAGAAATGGGGTAGCTATGAATTTTTGGCATAATCAAGCTGCTGGTTGCTATTCATCAACCATCCATCATTTAGCATAATGAAACCATGACCTGCTCGGCAACTCGCCATCGAACTGCTCAGACTTCCTGCCTGTTCGCAGTGCACGGCGTCGCCAAGTACGCACACCTCGCGCCGCTGAGGCTCTCGTTATCACGTTCGGACTCACGAACTGGTTCTGACGGGAACCAATGGTAAACCAAGTGGATAAGGGTTGCTGAAGGGCGCAACTGGATGATGATAGAGGAATCATGATACAACCATTATGACTAATATAACCAGTAGTGTATAACTATATAACCATTAGTATAACCAAAGGTTACCATGATACACCGCTGGGTCAACGCTGGGTCTCCGGGGTGGCAGATCCATCCATGGACTCCGAAGCCCCCGCCTTCAATCTTGGTCGAGGAACGTTGGGAAGCTTAATGGTGCCAGCCTGTGACAGTCAGACTTCCAAGGTCATGGTTGACAATTGAGAGGATTCGTTGATGATGCTCGGTGACGGTTCACAATGGTCAATAGTGGTCAATCAGCAACAGTAATAAGAGATGTCATGATAAACAATCATGCATGATGCTTAATGATTGGTTCGCAACCAGGATCAGTGGCTGCACTCGCCCACGATCGCAATCTTCGTGGATTGGTTCTGCTGGCAAAATGCTGGAGTTCCCAAAGCCTTGCTTCGATGGTTAATAATTGGTAAATGTTTGATTGATGATAGTCAGTCAATCTTTTAGTCATTGGCCATTGGTGAATAATGGTTGAATCGTCAACAATACAATTGATTATTTCATTCACTATCATAATTCATGAATGGTAGAAATCAACACTATATATAATCCTTGGTTCATTGTTGGTTATTTCAGCGTTCGTTGTCAATGACCGATTGGTCCATTCATCCGCGTGCCATGCGCTCCGTGCTGAGTTCCAGGCGAAGCGCTTGTCTCGCTGAGTATCATAGTCCTTCGAAGGATGGATGGTGGATCCATAGATACACCGTGCTGGACTCCCTCATGACCAAGGCTGAATGGTGATGCTTATGGTAATGATTAGTCATCAATGACTGGTGACTAGTGTAATGATAGTGGTAATGATTACGCATGATTTGTGGTAATAATCATTAATTAGGGGGATGAGTCATGAATCGTCAATACACTCCCTGATGACCAATGCTTCACAAATAATGACTGTTATACTGCTTAACCGGTACGGTTGATGAGCATGATGACTATACTTGCCAGTTTCATATCATGTTTAATGATTGATGACTAATGTTGTTCTAATGCTTTGGTGATTGATATGGATATCTGATTGATACATGTAATGCTCAAAAATCACCGTTTTGTATGAGTCAAGCAGCTATCAATGGCAGATTTTCCACTTCCAGCTTTCTCTACCAAGAAGTCATCATGGCAAAGTGCAGCTTTGAATGTCGAAAATTCTGGTTGCCATGATTCACAGCATTTTGCCTTGCTTGCCGTGCTTGCCATGCTTGCCATGCTTGCCATGCTTTGCTTAATCTGCACGACGGAACAGCTGCAGCTCTGTGGCTATACAGGTGCTGTGGTGCCGCGAGTCACAGGTTCTTTGTGAATAAAATCGGCGCGAACATACGGATGGATGGAATACACGCACGAACATAGACACACAGTGCCCTTTGTCACTACACCTCACTATATTAAGTATTATTAAATGCTCCCTCACATTTACTTCACTGCGTGATCTGAGGCGAAACCCTGTACCCTGCTTGTTCCCTCAGCCATGACCTGAATAGGTCCCTTACTCCCAAGTGTTTCGATGGGTTCTCACGTCCAACTTGGATCCTTCATCACCCATAGATCTGTGACATCACCGGCCGTCCATCCTTCAGGCCGATCTGAAGCTCAACAGTCTCCAGAAACTTTCGCTGCTTCTCCTGGTTTTTCATTGGCTTTTTTCAAAGGTTAGGAATGGGTCATGAGCAGTTGAATGGTGGGATGGGTCATGAGCAGTTGAATGGTGGGATGTTGCTGGTTCATGGGTAATCAGATGGTTGTTAGTGGGTAATCACTTGGTGTTTGGCAATTGTTTAGCGGGTAACAAGGCCTGTCAGTAGGTAGTCGGTCAAGCTGGTGGCTGCTTCATCCCCTTTGGCACAATGATGAACGGTATACCAACCATATGGGCACATACCCTCTGGCAATCGAGCAGAGCAAGGAATACTCCACCATTTCTAGATAGATATTGACAATGGGTCATGTTCCATTGATACAGTTGATTACTCGTACAGGAAGTACTTAGTCGCACAGAGAGGCGAGAATCACGTATATACCAACTATATATAGGCACATGTACTGTACAGTATCAGTTTTCAACTATAATTGGCTCAAAAATATGGTTGGAATATACAAATGTTTAAATGTAAATTCAGTGCTTGGATATCACCAGCTCAACGTGGATCTTCCGTGCACCGTGCGTAAAAGAATCTGGGAAGACGGAGCAAAGAAAAATGCAGGACGCCGCTCGTTCAGGGCCATCTAAATCTTAATGCACGCGTATACACAGATATAATATTTGTATGTATAGTGTGTGTGTATGGTTCGTGTAATAGATGTGTATACATATTATATGTACGTATTTATGTAGAGAGATGGAGATACTTCAATTGTCCAGGACCTTGTTTTGTGGACACTCTGTCCGAAGGTCTCATTCAATCAAGCATGTTTACAGTTGCATGTAAATGGGCAAAATCCAACATGGCACTGCCTGGTGTTCACATCACGAAGATGCAATATACCCCAAGTTTGGTAGTACATGGTTCCTGCATGACTCATCTCCACTTCAAAGAACACTTGCAGGTTCCAACAAACTCTGTCACCTCCGGTCAATTCCATCTCAGAAGAGCTTCTTTCTGCTGATCATGTTCGGAAATCAAAATTGGTGGTTGATGATGATCGGCAGAAACGGATCAGATAGTGGTCAATTTCGACTAACAATTTAGTTCATGATGCTTAATCATGGGTCCTTGCTACCATCCATCCATACCTCACTTTTCTGCCGTCCTTGCTGCCATCCAGAATCTGCACAATACCTTAGCCACCCGAGGTGAGCAAGAATCGGTTCGCATACCAACAAAGTAGCGTTTCTGAACCCAAAATGAATAAGAAGTAAGCTCAGCCATGCTATTCCCAACAGCATGAAGACCGCATCACAAACAAAGGTCCTGTCAGGAAAAAATGCTCAGAGTCATTCAACTTTGCGTCAAAAGAGAAACTCGTTGATTTTGCCAGAAACACCCGGTATGGATGGTTGATCAACAAAAGAAAGGACACATGAGCTGCCCAACTCCACAAAGTTTGCCCATGATTTCGGGATCGACACTTCCCACCACTTGCACCACTCCTGGTGGCTCCTGGCCTTGCTCCCCCAAGGACCCCTGGCTCCTGGCCCAGCTCCCAACCAGCCAGTGAATCAACCATCACAATGGCAATTAACCAACCATTATAACCATCATTTACCAGTATAAACTACTGCTAACCATTATTAACCATCTATTTACCAGTGTTTATAACCATTATTTACCACTAACCATTATTGACCAGTGTTCACCACTACCAACCATCATTTACCACTGCGAACCATCCATTTACCACTATGAACCACTAGTACTACTAACCATTGTTGACCCGTCCAAGTTGCCCTTCTTCAGGTTGTCAATGTTGAGCTTGGACATCGCTTCAGTCGGGGGAACCTACCACTGTCGCTCTGCCTCGCTGCCCCCTCCCGGTGTGAACGGTGTAACGTTGCGGCGGTTGCAGCTGGAAGTGGTGCCAATGAAGTGGCGAAAGAAAGGACATCTACGGACTAAGGAGGATGACTAAAGATGGCTATGGGTCAATATTAACCATCAAGTTTATGGCTTATAATGACCAACCAAATCAAAAGGTAAACAATGGTTAATGATAGGGGAACCAGGGGTACAGGGTTTTGACCCACAGCCAGATAAGAAATAGTAGTGCAGTGCTGGTTTTTCAGCTGATGAATACTGGAATGACGCTATGAATCATCGTGAAAATGATGGTAAACCAGCTGGTTGTCATCAACCGAAATCATGATGGAGCATCACTAACCAGCAACCAAATGATGATCAAACGAATACATCCGAGGAACTAACCATCATACTGAGGCTGAATGGTGGATCCTCATACCGGTCATTGTTCATCGAGGGAGCCTCAGGTCTACTTCCGCTCTGCTCGCGGCGCGTCATCCGGTTCCGGTTCTGCGACTCATATCCCTGAGAAGCAAACAGAATGAGTTGATATGGATCTTTTTCTGAAGATATCAGTGAATCTATCACTTAGTTCATCTATCGGTTGATTCATGTTGGTAAATTTCACTGCATGGGCCTATAAAAGCACCCCTGTGGGTGGGTTTTGTTCCCCTATTCGCCGGCAAAAATCAAGAAGAAGATCACCCCTTTCCTATAGGGCATTCCGGCATTGTCTATAAATTGGGACCCAAAAAAAATGTTGATCTCTGCAAAACTGATCATTTCAGTGTCATTATGCAGTGTCACCATTCATGGATACCTCCATAGAATAGCAATGGTGAACACTGTAGTGGTGATCACAACCGAAAGAAAGAGGAATCTGTAGGTTAATGGTGGTGAACAAATCACAACGGGGGTTACTTGCAGCAAAATCCGGTCTAGCCAGGGCAAAGATACAAGGCGCATGGAGGCTTTCGGCATGTTGTCAAGCTGAACATGGTGGCGTTCCTACTCGACCTGCCACCATTGCAAAGCAGCCCCTTGTTTTGGAACAATCGAATGCGAGGCCGTCGGCAAAGCAAGGCTTCTCCAGAGACTACTGCTGCAACTCATCGCATCGCAAGTAACCATTTTCATCGATGGATCGTTCTGGTTGATGGTTGGCACTGATAGTGGCCGTGTTTCATGGGGCCGTTCATGGTACTGGCCGCCTTCATTCAGGCACCGACCTCGACGACCTGGTGAGGGCCTCATAATGTCAGTCGATGCTGGGTCAGCCTACATGAGCCACGGCGACCACAAGTCACTGGTGAAAGCCCTTGCCAAACCCCGAAGGGGAATCCTTCTGTCCCAGCCAACAGGAGATTTTTGGACCGCGTCTGTGCAGCTAGTGGGTTGTTCATATCCACGGAAAATCCACAAAATACCTAGCTATGCAATCTGAATGTCATGGGCCAAACTGGGCTATGACCAAGACAACTGTGACCACAAAACTTGGTAAAAGCCAAAGATTTATCCGAAATTCTAAAGTTTCAGCTTGAGATGCGAGAGCTGAGCAAGTTGCCTTCGAGCATCGCTGGTCGCTGAAACGATGGGAATCCTATGCCAAGTCTTTGCTGGTCTCACGCTGAACATCCGCCTGAAAACATGGGACAAATGCGCTCAGCATCTGCAGTGAACCATCCTCAGATCACCTCCAAATCGTGAGGAAAAACTGCCATTTACCACCCACTTGTACATGGGTATGCAACTGGGCTGAACCGAGGCTTTGTATCCAGTAGACCTTTGCAAAAAGACTTTCCCTTCATCAAAGTATCATTGACATAGTATTCTTATATGCAACATTTTGTTTATATCTTGCTAACCCGCAATATGTTACATTACATAGGTCAAGCAGAAAAAAAGCCACCCAGAAAAGATTCTTACTTCGCTGGCCGCAAAGGGCACACTTGCTGTGCCGGCTTCGGTGGGCACGGACTCTCAGCTGAACCCAACGGCTCGCAGGTGAAACAGTGACAACTTTGCACTGCTATACACCGAAACATGGCGATCCAGGGCCCTGAAGATGCACACTGAGTTGAAAGTTCGCTCGAGAAATGCTGACGATCGAGACTGGCCAATGCTGATAAGTCATCCTTAACAAACGCTCTCAAGGCGAAGTGCGCTAATGATTCTTAAAAACGCCAAAGAATGGTGAGATACACAAAACTATGTACCAACAGACATTGACCATAAATATGCAAGAATATGATTGTTTCGATTCATTGAGGGTTTATAATTCCTTAAAACACTCAATCATACCAAAAACCTGCACCGATGGCTTGGATGTGTTACATCCTTTGCTTGCTGTATCAACCAGCTGTAGCTTGTAGATGTACGTCCTTGATACATCGCCATAGATGATTCTATTGCCACTAACGTTGTTTAATCATTGACCGTCAATTGATCATTTGTTTTAACCATTACTTCACCAGCAAATATATAGACTCATTCTTACCCACTAATCAAACATCAAGTAACTGGTCTTGACCATTAACTAGCACTTATGAACCCTTGCCTAACCATGGATGAAGCATCACCATTCAGGAATCGTCATTTACGATTCTGAATCATCCATTCAGCACCATCATTATGTAGATCACAACTTCACTCCAAAGCAGCCATGATCAAGCAGAAATATCAGTGGACCGGACCTTCCTCAAAAATAGTTCTTGAAAAGGGGCCAATCAGGGGGCTCATAGTCTCATAGTTGTTCATGATGGTCAGTAACGCTTGATGCCCGTATTTTCGGGATTTGTCATGGTTCTATAATCATTTATAGCGGTCAAGAGAACAATTTGGAGGTGGTTGGTTCTCCCGAAACACAAGAGGACTAGTTGACTGAAAATGGAAACCAGGCACACCTGCCTTCCCAGGAAGAATCCTTGAGATCCTCTCGAGTCTCATCAGGTCCCTGTGATCTGCAGCCACAATGCACTAAGTCGATCGTGGCAATCATTGACGCTCCATCAAGCAGTGTCCGGTAATGGGAGATCCATATTATATCATTCAAAACCATCCAGTTTACTTAATGTAGCCGGTGATTTGCCACCAAGTGTTTGAAGGGCAATACGGATCTTCCAAATTAGCATGAAGGAAACCCTATCATCTCACTATGATTTAAAGGTTTGAAGGGGTCAGTCTGATCAATCCATCACAACGCATCCTTGAACAAATCCTTCCTCGTCACCTTGATCGATTTCAGCTTTTCGAATTCCCCAAGCCAAGCGCTGATTTTGGGCTTTTTGTCCTGCGGCTAGTACCACAAAACACTGGACATATGCAGTGATTTTGCTTCGGACTTTGAGACTTAGAGTGCTGGGTCAGGGCTGGTAATCTTCAGAATTGGATTAGGCTCTAGTGTAGCGGGTGTTCGAACTCAGGTCTATTGTTGGTAAACCGAGTGAGCGATAAATTCGAACATACTGTGAGTACCGAATAATCTTTGTGGACCTTCATAATCTCATAACCACAGAACAAGTACTGAAACAAAGGCATGGCTTGATCAGGATTATCCAAGACTACCATGGAAATATCATGATCATGCTGATCACGAAAATCTTTGATGAGACATAATCAGCATCACTATCAGCATGACTGCATGGTTGGTTCTCAGAACACTGCTCAATTTTTCAAGGCTTTCATCTTCGAATTGACTGCCTGGAGAAGGGGCGGGGACTCGCGGGTGCTGGAGAGTGGGGAAGGTGATCACGAAACTGGGCCATGTGTGGTGACTTCCTTCACGTTTGAATGATCTTGAAAACAATCCTGGGAAAAATCTTCTGGCTCCATGGAAACGTGTACACGGTACATCAACTACATGAAAACATGGATAGACTTGTAATGCCAATTGCTGATGAAGGTTGCACATAGTGGCCTCGAAACACGACATACGTATGTATACATCAAGGCATCGTCTGCTTCTAAATGGTATCAAGCCACTCAGCTCTTTCCGCAGTCATAGACGGTGTGCCAGGAAAAAATTGATCATAATCAGGCTTGCTGTTGGTCAATGGATGGCTTATGATGCTTAATGGATTGTCAATGAAGATCAAACCTTGAGGTCAACGGGTACTGTTGGTCAATGATGTTTGGTTAATGGTTGACGCTTCATGTGGTCAACAACCACCGAGTACCACTTGTTGGGACCCAACAGCAGGGCCACAACGAACGGCTGCCGTTCCGATCATAACAGCTAAAGGTCACCAATTTCTTCCCCATCGATTTTGCTCCACTGTAATCAACCTCACCAATCAAACCAGTCTTGGGACAACCAACTATGGTTCAACCTCACTATGTTTGACTGCCTCAGAACCGGAAGACCCGCACCGATAGGACCGATAGGGTCGCCACTTCAATAACTACAGGGCATCCAACTGTATGATAAATTGTGGTGTGGTCGGTTGATCATCCTCGGAATTCCCAAGGGGCTACGACAGGTGAGTCTATGTATGTGATATACATATGTATATATATATATATATACATATGTATATACAAATATATGTACATTGTGAACATGTACATGTTGATTTATCTTCTTTTACTATATGTACATAGAGACGATCTTAATGGGTGGCAGCAATAGTCATATCATTGCCAATTCACTCAAAACTAATAGCAACCATCATCAGAAGCAGCATCATAGCCAGAAGCCCAGCATTGCAATCCCAACCAAGCAGGAAGGTTGTCTATTCATGACTCTGTAGTCGTAGATCTCTTCGTCCTGAATACTATGGTGCTGTAGCTGAACTGCTCCACAATGCGCTTCCTCTCGCCCCCGGCTGGAAACCCCACGTCTTCCAGTTTTTCCAACATTTTGTCCAGCTCGCTCTCCTGCGAACGGCGTCGTGGAACCGCAACCAGAAGAACCCAAGGGCCCATGTATGTCAGGTGACTGGGATCCAACTTGATTACGAGACTAGCGTTTTAAGTCCCCAAAAAAAGGCAGCCAATTCCAGGACACTATAGCAGGATATTATACCTAGACAGTAAATGATACATATATGTATAGTTGGTCATGAGGAATCAAACTGAACAGGGAATGAACAAAGACTACATCACACAAAGATTTACAAATCATCATGGCAGTGCTGTGCTGCACATGCCGACCTTGCCGAGTTCATCTAAGAACTGGATTGCTGGATGACCACTGGCAGGTTCATCCAATGGTTCCCAAAGGAACCAGCCAAAAAACATCACTACCACCCCGGTTTGTTAAGCATATACGGCATTGCATTCTATCCCAAACAGTGCATGATGATCAAGTCATATCAAATCGATGAGTGTTTGATAGTATAAGATTGTCAATGACCATTCAATAATATAGACCAACGATACGGTTCTTGATCTGGTCCCAGGTTGCTTTGGATACCTTTTGATCTTGACCAATGTCAACGGCCGGGCATTGCCCACATTGCCACATAGGAATAACCTGCTTCATGGGAAGAAAATCACCCAAAATATGGTGAAATTCAGGGTTTACCTACCAAAACCACGCCATTTTCCCGCTCTAAAACGGTGATCATCTACTTGAAGGCTGACCATGGCGCAACGCAAGTTCTGCCACGGCTTACTCAATCCACCAAAGGTGGAGCCTTCTGATGTTCCCAAGCATTAAGCATCACAAGCCCCACCGCCAAGCATCATTTCAGGCCTCACCAGCTCATGGCCATCATCACTATCATCATCATCATCATCATCATCATCATCATCATCATCATCATCATCATCACCATCATCACCATCATCATCATCATCATCATCATCATCATCATCATCCTCAGCAGCAGCAGCAGCAGCAGCAGCATTGACCATCCAGCAACTATTTCCCTGACAGCTTCTCCAGTGCTTTTTGTTTCTGCTCCTTGGAGATTTCGTTGATGGCTTTGCCCACCTGCTTCTTGATTTCAGGAGTGATTTGACCATCCTGCTTCCAATCCTGCCAGCAGCTCCACATTGGGTACCACAGTGCGCTGCAGCTGTGCCTTTCGGAATGTTGCTTGCGTTGGTACATGTTCTTGCGAAGAGTATACAGTAGATAGAGAGCACGAGAGAGATAGGTTGATAGGTAGATAGATGAAAGTCTTGATGGATAAATAGGTAGATAGATAAAATGCCTGTGTCTCTGTGCGTATAGATTTGCACACATTCACACAAACGCACATATGTGCAAAGAACAGGGAGAGAGAGAGAGAGAGATTGGCAGGAAGTCAGTGAGAATCACATACATGATTTTTCTTGTTGTAAATGTTTGATTCGGAAAATGAACATCTTCATTGGTCCCATGTGATCGACAATTCAAGTGTTGGTGTGTGTGTGTGTGTTCCTGTGAAGGTATCTTCTGCCACACTTTCCTGAACAAAACATAAATTTACTCTGTTTGCATTCTTTTCCAGATCACCAAAATGACAAACAGATTCCGATGCTCTGCCTGACTCACATGGGTGCAAAACATGAACAGAACCTGAACAAGGTCCCCTGCCAACTAAAACTGGTTAAAAATCCAACTTGAGGCAATCAGCAATGGGTGATTGCTAACGATCACAAGGGAACTAGGGGCTTCGTCTCCAACACGACGACAGCATCCCAAGAATCCCGGAAGCTGCAAGGCTCACTGGAATCATCCAGGGCTGGACTGTGAATGATGGCTATCTGACAATCGTCAACAACGATTGTCTGATTGGCGCCAAAACATTCAGGCTTGGCAACGGTCAAGTATATGATGGTTTCTGATGGTTTGGAATGGTTAACAACAACTAATCATCATCTATCATGATTGCAATTTTGACTCTCGGCGATTCCCTATGCTTCTTTTCCTTAAGCCAGCTCAGAGACTATCATGGTCCCAACGTCGGGATGCCCCTATTTAGATGTGCACTTGGGGTTACAACTGGGACATGAGTATTCTCATACACCCGATCAAATAGCTTATAAACGCGTAAATAGCTCCTACACACAAAAAATGGATTAGCTTATAAACATCCATAAATGCTTATAACCCCTATATAACCCTTATCATCACCTTTATATAATAACCCCTAACCCTCACCCTTCCAAGCACGCCAACCGGGAGGTCTCCACTCCACCAGGAACCCTCCACCTGCAGCTGACCGAGGTGCTGCTCCAAATCCTGGCAGGAGGCTACAAGCTTGCAACCAAGTAGTCTTAGCAGTGATAAAAAAAAGGATTAGTATACTTAGGAATATTTAGGTATAAGTATTAGAATTAGTAAAAATAATTAGTATATAAGATTACCTATACTTGCAAGACTACTAGAATAATCCTCAATCTAAGATTAGAATTATACTTGCTGGTATTTAAGTAATATAATCTTGCAATATACTAGTATTTAAGTAATGATCTTAGAATACTATATTCTATTATAGGAGTAATATTTTTTATACATGATGTAGGATTAGTACTACAATGTAGTATAGGAGTAGTGCTAGGTTTTTATGTAAGATTAGTACCAAAAAAAGGATTCGTCGTATTTAAGTAATAGCGTTAGTACCAGGTATTAATATTATAGTGTTAGTTTTAGTATCAATACAGCTTACAGTATTAGTATTGGTGCTATATGGCAATTGTTATAATAGAATAGCAGTTGTTCCTATTATAGTATAGGTATGTCATAGCACAATAGTGTTGGAATTCTAGTGTGTAGTATTCAGATAGGGAATATCAATGCCAGAATTCTAGAGCAATAATATTGTAGAAGTACTATATATTACACTCGAAATCCAATATTGGTATAACTGTATAATAATACAATACTATACTACAATAATTAAGGAGTTGCTACATGTACTTAAAGATCTGGAGTTGTGGCAGTTAAAATATTCATATTCAATAACTTAATGTGTGCACTTAAAATGATTTCTGGATAGACGTGAATGTTCTGAGTGCTGGAAGTTTAGTATAATAGTACGAGGTGATTGTAAGGATTGTTAAAAATTGATATCAATGTTGCCAAGTATTATTTTGGAGGCTTGGGAATCCTAGCAACAATCATATGAATTGCAATGTGTGTGATATATCAGAACCAATGGCCCTCTCTTCATCTGTGGGGGATCAACATGGCACCCAGAAGCTATTAGCACATCCTTGGAATAGCTTTGGCTAATCAGATCAAGAACAATAGCTATTTACAATAGCTTCTTGAAGTACTATAACAATTAACAATAGCTTTCTTTCCCTGCAAACTATCAGGAAATCTAAAAGAAATTATTCATCGTTGGGCCACAGAGGTCTCCTCTCTCGATGCAAACAGACCAATTTTCCCTCGTATCACAGCTAAATGCCCAAGACTCCAATACAAACTACTGGTTTCTAAGTATACTTCTGATTATTGCGTTGGTTCCAGTACATGTTGTAACAAGATCAATTCATATATGTGTAAAAATGTATTTAGATAGGTAGATAGATAGACAGACAGACAGACAGATTAGATCGATTCGATCGGATGGATGGATGGATGGATGGATGGATGGATGGATGGATGGATGGATAACTAGATTAGATAGATACAATATATATATATAAGTACGTGCAACTTGATCAACACCACTGCTTTTTGTATATTTCAAGACAACGACCATAATAACGAGCATTCGCTGCCTGGGGGATGTGACATCGTTGCAGCAACCGACCGAGCCTCCAGGTGTTGGTTGGCGCCCCTCAGGTGATTCAGCAGGTCCTGTTCGCCACGGCGTGGGCCTTGATTTGACTTGACAGTTTCTATTGTAGATATTGCTGTTTAGTATTGAATTAGTGTTTAATGTTTAAGTAATCTTAAACAGCTATAATTAATGTTTTGTTTTTTGTTTAAACAGCTATACTAATTAGACTAATAGTAATGTGCTTATCTTGGTGTTTAGTTTCCATATCAAATGATTTAGATGATGATATTGGTATACTCATTTTCAGAAAAATGTGTTCACTGACTAGTGATTGCTGTGATATCATTATCATGTTTGTTGCGTGTTGATTGATTGAATGTTGCTGATTGTTGCTCATGTCAGTACTAGACTGTCTTTAAATTTGGTACGATGTTGTCATTAATGTTGTGATCTTTGTGATACATGTCATCATTGTCATCATTTAGACCACTGTGACTATCATTTCTACTGCTGCCTTCCATGCATGTCATGTCAGCTTTTATTATCATGTTTGCTGTTCAACCAGGTTGGTTGGCAGTACTTCTGTGTGATGGCTTGATTGTCAGAGCCC
The DNA here is from genome assembly GCA_009767595.1 of Symbiodinium kawagutii. Lineage (NCBI taxonomy): Eukaryota > Dinophyceae > Suessiales > Symbiodiniaceae > Symbiodinium > Symbiodinium kawagutii. The sequence goes on from VSDK01022000.1 coordinate 577,589, forward strand.
AAGGTTTCATTTGCTAAACCAACTGGGCTGAGAAAAAGGCCATGGGATGGTGGAACAATGCAGGAGCTCAGTTCTCGGTCCCAGTTCTGGACCATCATCTGGCTGTGGGTCAAAACCCCGTACCCCTGCTTCCCCTATCATTAACCATTGTTTTCCCTATAGTTTTGGTGGTTCTCATCCCCCATTGTTGCTGGTTAGTATTGACCCATAGCCATCTGAGTTTGAATCAATTGGATGACCATCCGTAGCTATTGATGGAACAAGCCATGGCTCATTGAACGTGAGATAACCCAGAATTGCCCTCACCATGGTGCTGCATTCTTTCCAACACCGATGTAGTACAGCAAATGTAAGAGAACATCCTTGAGCATGCAATATACGACATCAATGAGAATATATAGATTTTACATACAAAAATTACATAGACTTCACTACATATCTCTCAGCGTTTGCTCGTTGTGAGTCAAACATCTTCCGCATCAAAAGCTCCGATTTCTCATGGCTCCCGCGACCAGGAGCTCAACGACTCGGCTCCTCTTGCGCTTTGGAGTCTTCCAGCTGGTTGTGGACTTCCTGCGGGGCGCCCTTCTAGGCCCTCCCGGGCATCCCCCTGGGGGGCATCCCTTGGGCATGCCCTGAAAGGCATCCCCTTACCCACGCCAAGGATCCAAGCTATCTTAAACTCGAGGGCCCAGGGGGGGTGGATGAGAGCCAAGCATCAAGCCGCCTTGGGTTTGTCATGAGCAGTAAGAGGGGAGGATGTGGGGGAAAGTGGGTGCACATGCAATTAAAGCAAAAACAACTCCGGCTAGCTACCGCTAGCTTTCGTGAAAAGATGCAGCATAGGATGGCCTTTTTTATGGCTGGTTCTTGCTGTTGATGGTGGCTGCGGTTATGGAGACTGGTAATGATTCCGAGCAATGGTTAAAAATGAGGATATGATGATCTCAATGGCAATGCTAGTCATGGCTGAGAATGGTCATGTATATGATTACATATTGCAATGGTTGCATATTGGTTGGCCCATGATGCTACATGATGGTGGGCAGAAAGATATGGATCACCGGTCTCAGTAGGCCCAACCTAGGCGTTCGCTTAATACTAGGAAAACACCAAAAATACTGGTAAATAGTTTGTATTCATAAAGCTGCAGTTTATGGTGATCCTGGCAAATGGCTTCAAATCAAATGGCCCGGTTTGCTATACCATCAATGGAAATTGTCCCGGTCTTTGTCGTGTAATCCTTTACCATGGCGTTACACCGAGTGGACTAATGCAAAAAGACTTCTTTCAACGCCACAAGGGAAACAACCAAGGAGAGTCAAAAACTCCAATATGTACACTCCTGGAAACCAACCTAGACCCTCCTAGAATTGGGTTAGAGAATCAGTTTCCTGTTGGAAGGGTCCGGATGCTCGGTTGCAGCCGAAGGGTGATCCCCTCATAGATCCTCCTATGATGGGTTGAGCCATGCCACCTCCCCCCATCACTGAGTCACCCTGTGGCGCGCGCAGCTCTGCCTTGTACAAATCCAGCCGTGGAACCGTGCGGTAAAGCCACAGCTCAGTCAGCTGCTGCGCGTTACTGGCAGCGCGTTGACGGTCGAACCATGAGCTACCTGGGGGTTCCCACGGCCCCCAAATCATCCATTCATAGGTAGCTACCATTTTTGGGGGGTCCAAAAATGGCTTGAGAAACCACCTACCTTTCTTAACTCATCTAGGAGGGCCCCCACCTTTCGTTGCCACCTGGAGCCTGGCCTTCTCAACGATCGACCATTCTGTTTGACACACCATGACCATGGACAAGACCATATGGTGGTTTCTCAAGTCATAGGGGACAAAAAAATGCTTGGTTTATTCTTAGAAATGATTGTTAATGGATGATTTGGGTACCCCTTTTTTGAGAAACACCCATACACAATGTGCTCAAGATCATAGGTTTGCCCACCGGAATAATAGCCCGTCAACCATTTTGGTGCTACTTGAACATGGGTCCAAAATGCAAGAAATGATACAAACATAAAGGGCTGTAGAAAACATGATCCACTTCCAACCGCTGGTTCTCCCATCATTAACCATTGTTTTCCTTGTTATTCTTCCTTATTGACCCTCATTTTTGATGGTTAATATTGACCCATAGCCACATAGGGACGCTTTCAGGATGAAATGCTCCATTGAGGATCGCCGCTCTCCATCCACTGGAGGATCAGTAGCTTGCTGACAGTTGCTGTACGACCGCGAGATGGAGGGGCTCACCAAATTGCCAAAAACAGTATATAGGAATTGCCAAAAAAAGTATATCGAAAAAAAGTAAAAAAGAATGATAAAAAAATGATTTCCGAAAAATTGAAACATCATTCAGAATGATAAAAAATGATTTCTGAAAAATAGAAACATCACAATCGCTGACTTCCTCCAACCTCCAGAACTCGTTCATCTTTTCCCGCTGTTTCTCCACTTGTTCATTCTGCCGCGCCAGCTCCTGAGCGTGTTCAGCTCGAGTCATCAACGCTGGCCATTCAAAGAAACGGTGTGAATTGTGTCACAAAGGACTAATTCGTAGGATCAATAGTGTTAGGAGTGTCTCAATGGTTACTTGTTGATGGGTGTTCTTCAAGAATATATAGTGACAAACCAACGATCATCAGCAACAGCAGTTTCACTGAGTCACAAATGTGACCAACAATAAACTCCAGTGAGTCAAGAACCGCAGCAACCAGGCGCCACCACACCGCAGGCTCTCCTTGACTTCCCGCTCCAACTGCTGGATGATATCCAACTCCTGAAGTCGTTAACGCGTGCGCGGCTGGGCTTCAGCTAGGACAGCGTTTGGGGTTCGAAAGAAGCAGATTCTCGAGAGATGAATGATGAAAACGCCTCTACCAGTTTGATGATGGTGATGATGATGATGATGATGACGACGACGACAACGTCGGCAGCTAATTGACTGCAGGGATTGATGGTTCAACTTTCTGTCACCACCTTGCTGGAGCGGTACTTCAGCAGCTCAAGCTCTCGTGACGTGCAATCAATACCAACGAATCTCTGGTTGGTGGTTGAACCACCCCTATGAAAAATATGCTTGTCAACCAACTATTTGTTAATAATTAATGATTACTATGGAAAGTAAAAATGTTTCAAACCACCAACCAGATATGAATGTGTCTGAAATCACTGAAAAAATGTTGCTGGGACCCCCAAATCCTCGTTGCATCTGCTTCCTAAACTTGCTTGACTGTCCTACCCCCAAGGCTTGGATTCCAGCCTCAAAGCGGGAGAGCATCACAATTAGACAAACCTGCCAGGCCGCTGTGAATGCTTCGTCATGCTTGGCTGGTCCAAATGGGTGTCAGTACCAACCATCGGAAAGTGTATATGCAGTTTAAATTTCCAACAGTTGGACTGAAATGATCATTCTTGAGATGTGAACAGCGAGGGTTAGACGATACCCACGGACCCACAGCCAAATGGTCAACGAACTAAGAACACCATGGATTGAAGACCAAATTCCTTCCTGTTTGGTCAAAACCTATGCGACCGATACGCTTGTGAGCCATAGTGGCAGCCTTTAATGTTTTGGACCTACAGCTCTACGGCTATTGGCTCCTAGTTGAGCTATGGTTCCCAGCCAATTGGGTAACAACCTACGAGGATGAGCCATCAAGCACCCCCAGATCAACGTAAACCACGAGGGTAGGGCCCCGGTTGAAGTTACAATCCCATCCAACTTATAAAAGGAAAGACATGGCCTGTGGTCATTTCTATTGGAAACCAATTATGCTGTGACGAGTATCCATTGATGATCAGTACCATGGAACCGTACTTTGGTTGAAGATGCCAGACCTTCATAGCTGTTCCCAAGGCGAACACCTACCATCCCAACCATGAAAGCGTTTCAAGTCTGAGGAGTCATTGCACCTGTGGCAGTGTGCTCACCACTTCTTACGGGCCCCAAAACAGCAAAACAGCCAGGGGTCTTGGATCTAGGTATGTGCCAAGCCATTTGGTAGCCAAGGGGCCTCACAAAAAGAAAGTCATTTCATGAATGGAAACCATTGGTTGACTGGGGGTAGCACTATGGCTTGGCAGAGAAGTCATCTACAGGGATTGGACCCCATTAGGTAAGCTCATCAGTTAAGGATCACTTGACCCCATTACTTGACCTTAAAATCATTTTCGCACATAGTTATACTCGTAGTACTTACCCCGATTATATCTCCTAGAACTGGTAGTTACCCAACTTATAATCCAAGTTCTTGCCAAGTGGGGGGCCCCACCCATCCGTTGAACTCTCCAGCTGTCCTCTGCAATTACAAGGTCGGTCATCTCCCAGATCTTGCTCGTCAAGTCGGGCCTGAGGAAGAACGGCGCATGGAACAGAACTCCTCCATGGATGGCACGCAAAGAAAAGAAACGTATCTCTGTGCCATCCATGGAGGAGTAAAACAAGATCTGAAATGTTTCGTGAAATATCTTCTGTTGCATCATTTTTGCACATGGCATCTCGTGAAATCTCTTCTGTTAGGTAAGACAAATAAGATTTATGTATCTGTAAATGAGTAATACAGGTATGCGCCTGTGCGGCTGCATCAAGATTCCCCTGAGCGTTTTGTAAATGAGATAGATAGTGAAGCCATAAAACAGTTCGGTACATCTTTAGCTTCTCCCAACATCGCCGGGCATCCGAACTATTTGCTACATACTAACTATTTGGGTAGTTGTACTCATACTGTTTGTGGATAAACCCAGCATTTGGTTTGTTCATCTCACTACTTGGTCGATTGAACTTTACATACTATGACAATTCAGCAAACAAGACTGACATGGTCTTTGGGGTGTTCTAGGGGTTGAGAAAACTTCAAAGAACTACACAGGCATAGACCCAGATGGCATCTTTTCATATTTAAAAAGTTCCAAACATGACTTGCCACAGCAAACGACAGTGGGCGACAACAGTCCGGGAGAACGCAACAAAATTGTTGCAGAGTCGATTCGGCCAATCAGCATCCTGCCCCTCAAGAAGCCCTTTAGTTGAAGCTATCTGGGTAAGAACATGCGTGGCTGGTTTTCACACGAATCACATGACGAATCAATTGAACCAGAGCAAAGGGACTTTCAAGGTTTCCACTTGTGGCCTTTGCACTTCGTGTCTGTGGCCAAGAATGGTATCATTTATGCAAGATAAGCATCCCACCAGCCCCTACGTGCGTAAATTTAGCTCGATTCGCAGGAGCACAAACCCGCGAAATCATTCACAACCCGAGGCACTTCTGCTTAATGTTCTTGGCTGTCGCTAAAACATAGATGTCGTACCTGTGGCTGGTATCATTCTCAGGGATTGACCGGCGTGGGTTCCTGTGAAGAAAGGTACCATGAATCTGCCTATCCATCAACCTACCCTCTCATGTACCTATCGACCTGTACAACATTGATAAGGCTATCCTGCGCAGAACCCAGACCCTTCTTGATCAATACAAAAAAAGCAACAGCTCACAAATCACATGGTAGTGGCCCTATCAAAATTGCGGCTTTGCCTAATCGAATGATCATTTTGGGGTGGTGGATGGGTATCCTCATCGATGGATGATATGACAAATGTGAGCAAGCTGGGGCAGCAACACCTGGGACGTGGCAATGGCCAGTGGCCCCAAGACGATCAGAGTTGCACAAGAAGAATGCCAAAAACAGCATGACTACTTTTTTGGCGTCTTTTTTCATTTTATTGATCCAGATTACTGATGCTTTCTATATCCAAATAATCAAAATGCCCTGGTCTTTATCTTCGGTACCCACAAATGATGGGAGACTTACATGCCTTTGTTTGCAGCAGAGCTCTATGCTTCCAAGACACGCCATCAGACACAGTCCCGCCA
>VSDK01022000.1:585963-588901 GCA_009767595.1 Symbiodinium kawagutii
AAAAATCAGCATACCAAAGAATTCTGTCTCGAGAAGCGGCACAGAATGCTAATTGCGGGATCCTGTTTGATGCTGTCAGGTGATGGTTTCTCAAGTCATAGGGGACCCCCCAAATCATCCAGGATTGGCCATTTATAGTAATAAACCAACCACTTCAGCTTTCTGTCTCGTTAACAAATGGTTGGTTGGTTGACTAGCCAATGGTTGGTTAGCTGACTAGCCAATGGTTGGTTGGTTGACTAGCCAATGGTTGGTTGGTTGACTAGCCATTCATAGTTCTAAACCATAACGGCTCACCCCTTCCAATCCGAGGTAAGCCTTGGTGGGGGTGCTTTTGATGTAGAACTGTCTTGGCCTTGGTCCAGTGGTCAATCCGCCGCCGAAAAAACTAACGGACACAAAAAGGTAGGGCTACCAATCATGACCAGCCAGGCTAGTAGGTAAGTACCAGCTTTACCATCACTAGCTTACTGTAGTATTTTTACTAGTGATAGTGGGTAAAAGTGGTTAATTTTTAGCAATAGCCTGGTTATTCATTCCTGTTGTTGCCGGTAGATTCTGACTACTTGGACCATTTTCGAAGAGAAGACCTGGCCGAGAACAGCTACAAGTGGGCACACCTCTGACTCTTTTCTTCGCCTTGGCAAAACACCAGTGATACACATCCAATAACCTCTTGAACCGGAACCTACTGATATCTACTGAGATGTTTATGATAGATACCAATGGATGTTTACCCCTTCATCATGACATACCATCATAAACCATGCAGTCCTCAGATTCTAATCAACACCAATGGGTGCCCAGTACACTCTCATTCAGTCATCAAGCCAATTTGCCTGTGACTGGCAGCGAAGAAGACAGCCGGTAGAAACCATGCACTGAGCAACCAACCAATTCAACCAGCCAATCAACCAACTGAACCAAACAAGCCAACCAGCAAAATTCGAGGATCTTTCTCCAGTACAACCAACAGTCACAGTCTAGCAGCAGCAGTGGACCTTTTGACATGAGCCTTGAGCCAAACAGTATGTTGGCAGTGCGGTGTAGTGCGCAGTGGGTGCAGTGTGACTTTGTGTCTCAACACTCCCCCTTGAATGCTGCAGTGGGTTCCAGTGCAGTACATTCACATTAATTAGGCAGTACCTACTCGACGAACAGTTAGTCGATCCACTAAACAGTCCATCACTTCAGTAACATCAAAAGTACAGTGCTCAGTATAGCACTTCAGTGTCGGCTCTTCTTGACAGTCACCGTCACACAGTGATTCAGAGGCAGTGAGCCCAACAGTACATCGACTGTGTGATCAGCAGCATCTTCATTTCCAGTGACTTCCATGAGCTCATCCTCATTTTCATCTGCAGTGCCCAGTTGATAGGCTGCAGTAGCTTCAGTGCGGCTCATCTGAAGCATCTTGGCCATGGCATCAGTGATCACAATGTGACCCAGTAGTCCTCGACAGTGAAGCCCATACCAGGTCCTCATGTTCAGCTCATTTCGCAGTGGCATGAAGTTTGCCAAGGTCAGTCCTTGAAGTTCAAGGATGATGCCAGTGCGCAGTTCGACTTCGCTGAAGTGGTACATTTCTCCTGCAGCAGTAGTCTTGCAGTGATCAATGTACAGCCTATTGAAGTCTCCCAGTGGAGTCTCTCGCAGTGGGTTGAACATCAGCACACAGATGCTCTCTTCAGTGGCCAGTGGATTCCCTTGGAGCGTCATGTGGAACAGTCGCAGCAGTGAGGAACGAACAGTGAACCAGAAGTTCTGCTGTTCATGTGTGAAGATCTGTGGATTCACAGTCCTTCGAATCAGTGCATGCAGTTGTGACATCGGAAGTGCCACAGTGAGGCACCAGTCAGTCTGGTCAGTTCTCACAGGCTGACCTCGAACTTCGCTCCAGTCCAAACCACCATTGGCAGTGTCATCCAGTCCAGTCAGATCACGAACAGTGATTTGCCGATAGCAGTTGACCTCAGTTCTGGAATATGATGGATGTGGTCCATCCAGTTCCTTGAACAGCGAGTTCAGTGCCATATAGGGCGCATGGTCACCTGTTCGTCGTCCATGCAGTGCATGAAGAGACAACAGGTTCAGGCCAGTACCGGTCAGTAGTGGCCGGTTGTAGCGCATGCCATACAGTCCTTCAGTCACTGTTGCCGGAGTGCTAATCGATGGAGGGCAGTCCATTGAGCAGTGCTCCTTCTGCAGGGTCTCCATCAGACTATGACGTCTGATCAGTTGATCAGTCAAAGTCATCACATTGGCAGCCTCAGTGTCATCCAGTGGTGAGTGTGGTGGAACGTCAGTTGGGTCCACCTTCAACGCCGCCATGACAGTGTCATAGAGGACAACATCAACTGCAGTGTTGATGCGGTTTCGCAGTGACGTCTCATCACCAGTGGCTGCAGTGGCAGCAGTGTTAGTTGCCATCCTTGAGCGCAGTGACGTTTCTGAAACATTGTCCAGTTCCAGCGAAAGCAGTGCCGACAGTCTAAGAGCCAAAAAAAAACGTGCAGTGGGAGCTGAGCATCCTTGCTTCTTGGCAGTGTCAGTTTGACAGTGCAGTAGCTGAAAAAAACGTGTCTTCTTCAAATTCAGTGGATCCAAAAAAACGTGCAACGTGCAGCTGGCCATTCAAACAGTTAGACAGTAAACTATACAACCACAACCAACAGTGTGTATGTCGGATGTGTGTGCAGTGGTGCGCGCAGTGTCTCCCCCTGGGCACAGTAACTCTTTGACTTAAGGGGGTGTCTAGATTTGATTTCAGTGCCAGTGTTTTAAACAGTTGGCTTGGTGAAACGTCCTGGTGGCGTTACAGTGAAAAACATTCGAAAACAGTCACAACACCCAGCTTCTTGAGATGTGACAGTAACAGTTCAGAACCAAGGTATTTGGTGAGAACGTCAGCGCAGTTGAACTTGGTGTTTACTTTCTT
>VSDK01022000.1:590090-601047 GCA_009767595.1 Symbiodinium kawagutii
GTGTCAGTGACATCTTTACCTTTTGGATCCCATGGGGTCACGTTCAGTGAGGCGTGCAGTGTTTTGTTCCATTGTTTTGATGGTATTACGCGTCTAACAGTGCGTACTTTGTGCATTGCGCCGTTCGCGAAAACCAGTGTTTCATCCGCTTCAGTGTCCTTACCTAGCCAAATGCCTTCGAGCCAGGCAGTGCTCGCCTTTTCGCGTAGCTTACCGGGGATGCGGAACAAAACAGTTTCACCAAACTCACATAAACCAGTTTGATAGTCTTTCTTCCATCTCCTAAAGTAGGAAGTTTGGCCATCTTCATGGGTCATGTATCGGTTCAACAGGAATTGCGCATGTTTGACAATCCAAGGAAGGATACAGTCATCAGAACTGATCTCAGTACCTAGGTGTTCTTGCAGTTGCAGTCGCAGTGTCCTTGCTTGTCCAAACAGTGTTTGCTGCATTCTACCTATTGATCCGTGAGCTTGTTTCCAGTCCTTTGGTGTTGCTCGAGTGCTCATTCCTCCTAGCTCCTTCACAGCATCATTCACCAGTGCCTTCAGTGACGGTTCCTGATCATATTGTAAAATGCCGAAGGTTCTACCAGTTTCGTACACAAACTTCTTCAGTTCAGCCATGCTGTACGCATGTCTGCCTTTAGCAGGTACTACAACCGAGGTAGACAAACCAGTTTGAACATCAGTGGCAGTCAAAACGGTTCTTTGTTCGACATCTTTACCAGTTGAAACAAAGGAGTAGTCCACTTGAATGACAGGTTGTCGATCAGTGTGTCTCCTACTCTGCCTTTCCTTGCCTTTAGCCTTTACGCAGTGTTCACACCAAGAGCGGTATGGCAAGTGAGTCAAACAGTGTTCAGCTCGTTGCTGGGCAGTAGGTTCACCTGGACTAGGAAGTCCTTTTGCAGTTTTAGCTGCTTTGTCGTGTGTCTCTTGTTCAACAGTGATCGTCTCTTCTGGTCGTTCAAAGATGGTCAGTCCAGTCCATGCGACATTTGGAGTCCATTGTTCTGTCAAGTCCTCAGTCCTCCAGTCATCAGTATGAACATGTCCATCCAAATCACCACTAGTACGAAAGAAAACAGTCATCCTAAGATTACCTAACTGTGAGTGGTCAGGTCCAGTATCATCAGGATAAAATAGTTCTCTACGTGCAGTGTGATGAAAACGTATCCATGCGACAGGTGTGTGGAACCAGTGATCAGCAGTTCTCACTTCTCCAGTCTGAGGGTCTGGAGTTTGAAACAGTGATAAAAGCAAAACACGAAATGGTTCATCATCCCAAGTCTTGTGCGCTAGCAGTCTGTCAGTGATCAGCTTAGCATCATCTACAGTATGTGGAAGTGAGTATGATGGTTTCTCAGTGTCATGCTTTGCCAGTTCAGCTGGTTCTTCAGTTGATTCTTCAAAAGACACTTCCGGTCTTCTGACTGGTCCTTTCGTGGTGTTGCGCTTCAGTGGTCCTGTGACCTTCAGTTGAAAGACAGTCTTGCCTTTCCAGTGCTCACCTTTCATTTCAGTTGGGTTCAACAGCGTTCTGAAATCTTCAGTGACAGTCTCAACTCTACCTTCACCAAAGTTCATTGTTGTGATTCTTGTTCCGTTGAGTCTGTCCAGTGTGACAGGGCAGTCTGTGTTCCTAGGCATGAACATCATACGTCGAGGTCGTTTATGAATACGTGTCAGTGTGTGATTTGCTTCATCCAGTTGCCATGTGTCGGTGTGGTAGTGCACTCTTGGCTCAATAGCATTGATCAGTGTCTTCAATTGCTCTACTGCATCAGTGCTAGTGCTTGCTGGTGTTTGCAAATCAACACAGTTCAGTTCATCTCCAAATTGTTTCATTGTTTCTTCCAACCTTTTGTCGTATTCAGCCATCACCTGAGGATCATATGGTACCAGTGAGGAAGGTGTGAGGTACAACAGTGTGCCATGTCGTGTGATGTCGATTGTATCATCAGTGGGTGTCATGAGTTTCAAGTAATCTTTTCCAAGAACAGTCCAACAACCTTGCAGTAAGAACCTTGCAACAGAAACCAGACAGAAAGGAACATCACAAACGTAATAATTCACAGTGAGTGTTACTCCATTACAGTCATACATGATAATCTTACGTCCTAGGATGTTCAGTGGTTTCCCAGTGACACTTCTGAGTCGAGGTGGATTTGGTCCTACAGGTAGCAGTGGATATTCTGGTGCATATCCAGTGGGACAGCAGTGTGCAGCAGCTCCAGAGTCAAACAAAATCCAGTGCTCAGTGTTTGCCACAGAGGCAACGCAGCGGTCATGGTACTCACTCAGTGTGTCATGCGGTGTGTCATGTTGCAGTGCAGTGGGAAAATCCATGTGAGGAACATCCAGTGTATGTGAAACAGTCTCTGGGATCAGTGGTAACCCTTGAGGTTGACCAAATGAATTCAGTACAGCAACAGTTGCAATGAACATACCTGCAGTGCTGGGTCTCCTTTGGGCAGTGCGTGTGCCTGCACGTGTGGAAACAGTATCGGTATGCTCATGTGTGTCACCAGTCTCAGCTTCAGTCACGTTGTTTGCATGAACAGCTGAAACGTGTGGTGTGGCAGTGACAGCAGGAGAACTAGCTAGGTTCCCTGCAGTGAAACCGACTGAGCTCATTGCAGTGCTGGACGCTGCAGTGTTCTGCAGTTGGGGCAGTGCTGGAGGCACATTGGGAGCATTGCTCATCTCCCAAGTCCAGTTGTCATCCCAACAGTCAGTCCACCAGTCTTGGTCATCCAACCAGTCTGAGTCCTGGTAACAGTCATAATAAACATTATCACTCCAGTCGTCATAGGTCAGTGCACCAGTCCAGTCAAACCATTCAGTGTCTCCAGGGAGCATTTCCTCCATTTCGTCAGTGTACACATCATCTTCACATAGAACAGCTACGTTTCTACAGTTCTCAGCAATGTGTCCACGTTGATGACACTTCCAACATCTTCCTCTGTCTTTTCCTTTTCCGGTGGGAGCCCATCCTCCTTTGTATCCAGTGGGAGCATTTCCTCCTTTGTGTCCAGTGGGAGCATTTCCTCCGGGAGCATTTCCTCCTTTTCCTTTGCCTTTGAATCCTTTTCCTTTCAGTGGAGGCCAACCTCTCACTTGTCCTTTTCCTTTCAGTCCTTTTCCTTTACCTTTGCCTCTCATCCAACCAGTGGGCGACCATTTACCTTTCTTTCCTTTTCCTTTTCGCCACAGTGCTCCTACATCCATAGGTGCCGGGCCTCCAGTGTCCACGCTCCTAAAGTTTGCTACATGTCGTGATTGGTAGTACGCAGTGATCACTTCTCTCACAGCCTCATATGTATCCATTGTTCTTACATTCAGTCTTAAGTGCTGTTGCAGTGGGCCAGTGGTTCTGTTCAACAGTGTTGCTACCAGGATGTTGTCGGGCAGTGGTGCTCCTGCTTGTCTTTCGTACCTGGCCTTCAGTGTTTCCCATTCACTATAGTCTTGTTCGAAGTGGTCAGACCTGAACTTGAACTCCAGTACTTTTGTCAGTAGACTGATATCCAGTGCAGTTCGTGGTAGTGAAAATCTTCGAGCTAACAAGCGCCATGTCTCAAAACCATTCAGTTCAGTGTTTCCTCTTACCACCAGTCTGGCACTTTCAGTTGTGAGCTGTGCTAACAAGTAGTGCAGTTGTCGACTAAATCGAATTAAGCCAGCATCAACGAATTCTGGCCTCTCAGTCTCCAAAGCTTCCAGTCTTTCATCAGTGATCGCAGTTGCCACAGTCTCACATTGTTCCATCACTTCTACAGCTTCAGTCTTGAACAGTGCTATGTAGGATTTCACGGACCAGCTCCAGTCTTCCCAGTGTTCCATCCTGCCATTGAACTTGTCAGGCAGTGGGAGCCTGTTGCTTCCTCCCAGTGATCCAGATTCACCAAGCTGTGCCATTGCTTCAGTCTTGATCTACAGTTGCAGCTGGAGTCAGTGCTCCGCTACCATGCAAAATTCGAGGATCTTTCTCCAGTACAACCAACAGTCACAGTCTAGCAGCAGCAGTGGACCTTTTGACATGAGCCTTGAGCCAAACAGTATGTTGGCAGTGCGGTGTAGTGCGCAGTGGGTGCAGTGTGACTTTGTGTCTCAACACAATCCAGCCAACCAACCAACCAACCAACCAACCAACAAACAAACAAACAAACAAACAAACAAACCAGGCTGAGTATATTGGGTACTGCTGCTATTCTGGCGTGCGAGCGGGGACCAACTAGGAAAGGTGCAGCTTTTGGACTGTGATGGGGGGTGACAGAGAGATGTCTGCTGTTTGGACATGGCTACTGCAGAAAGGAACCTTTGTAAGCCTTAGTATGAGTATACCTAAGCTTGAGTTTTCGATCTTGGCACTTCAAATGCACCCTCACATGGTTCAGCCTCTCGCTTCAAACCCTCGATTCGGATGATGTCGCTTCTGCCGAAGCAACTGCAGGGAGATATCAACTCAAGCCCAGCAGAAGCTTCTACGTCCCAAAGCTGGCCAGCCATGGGGGGCATCAGCGGGCATCAACAGGTTTTCCAGGAACGGTCTGAGCCCATCCGACCCTCCAAACTGAAGCCAGGATAGGCGCCGCTTGCGGTCTCAGCAGAGCCCAGCAGACCCCATGGATGGTTTGCACATCCCACCGGTCCAACCCTATGACGCCAGGATGGGGGTGGTGTCCATAGCAAGTCCTATATGATTTTCCTGCACTTTGTGAAGGTTAAGCCTTTCGTGGATGATGAGATGACAATTGTCCATGATATACCGAGGAGACATCTATTCCATCCGAGGTGCTGACTTAAGCAACGTCTAAGCCATGCCTTTTAAGCAGAGGGCTGCAACAGCCACAACAGTGTTTTCACAAGGATTCCCATTTCATGGCACTTCCGGTGTGTGGCTTCCCAAGCTCACAAATCACCGTTCGCTGCGGGACGACAACGGTAGAAAATGCTCCGTGCTCGATCGAATCGCTGAGTGCTCCATAATATACTTCTATCACTGACACAATGAGCAGGGGATTGTTCCTGATTGTTGGTTCTTATCTCCTCACTATAAACCTATGGACTTGAGCTATTGTTAACTGGAATTTGGCCCATTATATGCTATTATTAACCACCATAATCCTGGAATTGAGCTATAACAAGAACCACCATCATCCGGGGTTGACACTACAAGACCAGCAGCGCTCAACAGGAATGGCCTCGTCTTCAGCCTCCGCTCTGGGGCCTGGACTCGGATTCTGCCCAGCTGAAGCCGCTGCGGGCGCGGGCAATTCCAACCTCAACGCAACGGGCAACGCTTGCCGTGCAACGCAACGCAACGTGCAACGCGATCAACGGTTGCAACCAACAGCTGGGTATGTGCCAAGCCATGACAACCAGTCAGCGGCCCAAAAATGAGCATTTTACAAATGCAAACCGGCGGTTTGGGGGTACCACTATTTTGGCACATAGCCAGATGGGTTCGCGATACTTAGTGTATGCCAACAATATGATAACGATATCAATTCGGAGAAGACTTGGGGCTCCCCAGAGAACAATATTTGGAAGATGGCAGCAAATGAGCGGGCATCTAGGCGTAGAGTCTAGAGGCAACATTCCTGATTCTACTGGTTGGCTTTTGTCACTTATTGTGTGCGCCATGAAACCTACAGACATGAAACTGAGGGTAGGCAATTCCCCACAACTACCGGTTTTTCCTGACTCTAGTCAACTCTAGTCAATTGAAGTCGATCCGCGGATAGCCAGCAACAAGTATTAAGTATGAGTCAAACAACATTTTGATGGGACACTATTCCAAATAAACATGCATATCTATACAGTCTATTCATGTAAATTTAGACAAAAAAACTATATAGAGATAAATGATATTTGATATTGGTAAATCCATGTTTATGTTTGGGCAGCTTGGTACACAACCATTATCTAGATTCAAAACATTTGAATCGCGAATCATGCTGGACTTTGCTGCGAGATGAACGTGTACGGGTCGAACGGATCGAACGTGTGTGCGTATGTGCTTGTGTACAACTGTGCGTACGTGTGTACGCGTGGTATGTACACCTGTACATGTGGTACATGCACCTGTACATGTGGTATGTACACCCGTACATGTACAGAGATAAGGTATGATTTTTCTAAAAATCGAATCTTATTGTGTAAAAATCATACCCTATTTGTGTACGTGTACGTATGTACGTGTGTACGTGTACGTAAGTACATGTGTACGTGTACGTTTGTACGTGTGTGCGTGTACGTGCGTTCAGTCCGTACGTACATTTCTATCATTATACGTTCAGTCCGTACGTACGGTTCGCACGTCATACTTTCAATACGTGCGTACGTATGTACGCGTGGTATGTACACCCGTAATCACCCGTACATGTGGTACGTACACCCGTACATGAGGTATGTACACCCGTACATGTACAGAGATAAGGTGTGATTTTTCGAAAAATAGGATCTTATTTTGTAAAAATCATACCTTTTTTGTGTACGTGTACGTATGTACGTATGTACGTGTGTACGTGCACGTATGCACGCGTGTACGTGTACGTACGTTCAGTCCGCACGTACATTTGTATCATTAGACGTTCAGTCCGTACGTCCGGTTCGTACGTCATACGTCCCATGGTCTGCACTGTTCTCTGTTTCAAATGTTTTGAATTATGCCAACACAACCATGTCAAAACAGTGGTAGCAAGAGGGTTCACTTAGGATATGAATCAACGATAGCGGTAACTACAATCAAGGCATTCGACTTTGCGAACTACCAACTGCAATTCATCAACTGCAAACAACTATGAAGCTCGTGCGATCGACCAGGTTCATTTCAACCTGACCTTCACGAATTGGCCCAAAGAACATCAAACACTCTCATGTTCTTAGGCACCATAAATCAGGAATATCCGCTACTAGCGTTGACCGTCATAACCGCCATTGACTCTAACACCTCAATTTCCAAGCATTTCTACTTCCTCAATGTTCCTTTATCATGGAAGTTACAAGTTATAAGTGTGAGCTTCCCAATAAGTGCCCTGAGGAGCCCGGCAACCGACTGGCACGCTCGGTTTGAGTCATCCTACGGAACTCGTTCTTGTTCTTCCTCAACAGCTGAGCGTCCTCGCAGCAGCAGTCGGTGCTGTTCCCAAGTTACCGGTGCCAACCAGGCTCCCGAGAAGCTGAAGACACGAAAAGCTTCAAAACCATTGGGAATATGACATAAATCTGAACAAGAACTGGACGAAACCAGGGCAAATAAGAACTGGACGAAATAAATCTCAATGGCTTTTACTAAATCATCATCGGAAAACCAAAGCATTGCAGTGGCTCGTGCATCTTCTGTCCGGAAGTCCCATCAAACAGCTTGGTTAACGTGCTTTCCGAATACATGTTCGTAGCAATTCCATACTATAAACGAGTTTGGTCAATGACCCCGAACATGATGAACCGTCATGGCGGTCAATTGTAACCCTTGCACTTGCATCCTCTGTATCAGTTTGCAAATCTCTTATCCTTGCTTGTCTACCATTTTCTGATCATTGGTTTCACTGTATCCGACATGTGCAAATGGCTTTACCCGCAAGTGGGCAATACCCCAATGAATGAGGTTCAAAAAGTGATGGTCTTGTTGTGGAAACCAAACTGGGGTACCCAACGATTCCCATGTACAATAAGACCCTTCGCTCCATTTCTGCAACAAATCCCTCCCGCTCCTGATCCCGCTGTGTGCTGATGAAGCGAACCTGAAATCAAATGGCGCATCTGAAACGTGGGCAATAAGGCAAAGAGAAGTACAGTAACATGGTGTCAGCGTATGTGGCAATCGGGGTGGGAACTTGAGGGCTAGACAACATGGATCTTCTCTACGTGGATTCTGAAAGGTCAGGGGTTGCATAATTCACATGTCGCACCAGTACATGTCAGATATGTACAGATCGGAAGTCATGTTGCTTTCTCAGTGCATATATCTCTCAAAATGCATATATCTCTCAAAACGTGCATGTGTACAGCCTCGATACCCAGCTGCATGATACCCAGCTGCAACCAGTGTCTCATTTTGAAGGGTTGACCTGCAGAGTGTTCCCAGAAAAATCTTATGGAGTCAGATAGTTTTTGATTCACAAGCCATCTGGATATAGTGATGTCTACCACAAAAACCAACTTATTTTGGTAAGTCTGGCAATTCCTGGTTTTTGTCCGAAATCTACTTGTTTATATCTACACCTAGACCAACTTGATTAAATAAATCTACGACCATTGTCAACTCAGCAGTTCCTAGGGTACCAAATCTCGACCAATCTCGTCGCGTGTTCGGGGACACCCCGCCCCCCTGGCGCAGCACCTCAGTCTTTTTCAGCCGGTCGAGGCACAACTCTGCGACCTGCGCTGCCCACGCTGGTGAAACAGTCGGATCAAAATATGGTGTTCCAAGGCCAGATCGCCTTGAAAGAGGAGCATCATGATGATGATGGTTGTGATGATGATGATGATGATGATGATGATGATGATGATGATGATGATGATGATGATGATGATGATTATGATGATGATGATGATGAGGAGGAGGAGGAGGACAAGCAGGAAGACCGTGCCTCTGACACACTGGTGCAACTATCAAGGTCCTGGCGGCGCAAATTGTCTCCCAGTGGGATGCTCACCGTGTAAAGAACTGCCGGTGAGATATCATTGGCCAACTCGAGAATAGGGACATATTTTGTGTATATAGGTATATTTTCTAGTGACAATATCACCTACTATCTTTTTGTAGGTTTGCCTGGAGTGCTTGTCATCATCCCTGTTCAGCTGCAGATGGCCGGGCAGGCATCAATTGCAACCCTGCGTTGCCTTGTTAACACGGAGGATTCTTCGAGCAGAACCCTGGGATACCAACCCTCACGCTGATAGAATGCAACAGTAAACGACGAAGACGAGGACGATGACGATGACGACGACGACGACGACGACGACGACGACGACGACCACCACCACCACCACCACAACAACAACGACAAGCAACTGCAATAGCAATGACCACAACAATTTTGAACTACTTTTGCACCGCACAAAACAAGCACATCCTGAAGGGGAATACATCACAGCCAACAAGTTGGAATTTGCACAATCGACATTTTTGGGGAGTTCGAAACACACACATTTCATTGGATCACATTTTGATTAAATCCTGGTCTCAACATTGCAACAACTGTTGACCACTCAACTTCTACTGAAATTTAAACCCATCGACATCCACCACTGCCAGCGTCCTCCTGCTTGATGACCTTCTTTGGGTAGTTAATGGGATCGATAGAGCACTCCTGCAACGAGTGAGAAACTAAGAGGTACTGCTTTGGACCCCTTCCTCTTTTCAGAGCAACCAAAGCCTTTGTACTGAGACAAAGCCTCCGCCGCGTATATCCAAGAGACCGAAAACTCAACCACAATTCCAATGAAAAACACCCAACGAATTGAAGGCAAACGGTTTGAGCTATGCGTCGTCCGAAGAGACACAACTGGATCCAGGTGCCAGCACAGCTGCCTCAAAGACGTGAAGCCAGTTGGAACAGAAGCGTTTGAACCTCGGCACTCGCATCGCGCTGGCATCGTGACCGCACACGGCAGGTTTGGATGGCAGCTCAGGCACCAACTGCAGAAGTAGTGCATCTGCTTCCTGGTTCGGTAGCGCAATGGTACGGGGTGAATAACAGGGGGAAACAGGGGGACCCAAAAAATCGCTATGTTGTATACGATGGATATTACGGTAAAGGACCCAACCAATAATTCATGATGGATATGTTGTAAAAAACAGTTTTGCAAAACGATGAGGACCCAACGAATAATTCTGATGGATGTTATGGTCATGTTGTGGATCAAGAAACTAACTGGGACAGAGCTACTAATAGCAACAACGAAGTGGGCTTGATTGCTTCAGGTCTTGATGCATTCCTTCCTCGATGACCCAAGAAACAACCTAACCAAAAAAATCGGAGATCTATTTTCCAATCCTAGAATTCTGGAGTTGACCTCTGATCCGCATGATCAATCTATTTCAAAACTCATTGCGAACGTGATAAGGACCCAGAAATTTCAGGTATGACATGTAGCTGTGAAGCGTTAGAGACATGGCTCCCGTTGCTGCAGATTAAATCGTTTTGTGCCATCATTGCCAACCAACCACGAGTGATCACCACAGCCAGCCATAGGTGATGGTTGGTGGGTTCGCCAAGTTGTGGGTTAGACAATTGGCTGTGGGTCAGTTCACCCTGTACCCCTGGTTCCCCATCATTAACCATTGTTTTCCCTATGAAATTGTTGGTGATTATCCCCTATTATGGTTGGTTAGTATTAACCCATAGCCAATTACCACTGGCTCTTCCACAACTTTGGAGCCAGCTCCCACAGCCATCCACCGGCCTTGGTTCCTGCGGTGACGTTGGGGTATCGGTCCCTGGATTGCAATGGCCGGGTCGTCCTTTGGGATGTCACTGGTTGCTGAGCGGTGAAAGTTGCTTCATTTCTTAGTACGAAGGTTTCACACCTCCGGAATTTCATGAAAAAGTTCTTCGACGAGTTGGATTTGAAAAGATTGCTTCATGGAGGCTTCAGCTAAAATTTTGATCCACTGCTCCAGCTACACAGAGCGCTTAAGTCCAGCGATTGGGTCAAACAGCCTGCAGCTGGTGGTCCATCCTTAACTCTAATTTTGGGGCTTACAAAACACCTGGAGGCACCCGCGGGGCTCAGCAACCGCAACCAACAGCAGAGATATAACTAGCATATACAAGCCTAACTGCTGCATAAGAATGGGATTCCCACAATGTCCTAGGTTGTGATCACAATCTCAGCTACACTCCTTGCGCTCACGGCCACTGATCTGATGATTAATGATCACCGGAACCACCACTCCCACCAATAATACCAAAACCACCCCCACACCCACCACCCCCACC
>VSDK01022000.1:601064-613564 GCA_009767595.1 Symbiodinium kawagutii
ACCACCACCACCACCACAACAACAACAACAACAACAACAACAACAACAACAACAACAACAACAACAACAACAACAAACAGCAGCACCTACCGACCTACACCTACACCTAGACCTACTTGATACACTGCTGCAACTGGAGGGCTGGGTCCAGTCCGACTTGGAAGCCACGCTTGACCCGCTCTAAGAAGCGCTGAAAGTCGCGTCTCTTGGACTCGAAGGTCCTTTCTGCAAGCCCTGCAGAAGACCTTAGTCGGTGGTTCGAAGCCATGCAGGGATGAGTGATTCGAAGATCCCTTGGACCACACGGATGATGCTGGTTGGTTGTGTTTGGTCAATGATGTTTGGTACATGACAGCTGATCAACAATGGATCGTGGACCAACCTTCATTATCCCCATGTATCATGGACCAACCATCTACGGTTGGTGATGGGAAATGATCGGTCAACCACGGCTGTACCAACGATCCTTCAGGCAACTCAACCCAGCGCAGATGAGGTACATGATCGACACAGCAGCCCCTCAGACTTTACCATCCAACACAACTACCTACGATTAATCAATAGTTAATAAGGGATGTAAATGTTAATGTGGTAAATGCTCGATAATTCTTAATTGGCAATAGGTAATAATCATTATGAGTAATGCATGTTCATGGCTACGTATATTACTTTTAAGTATGTGTTGTGTAGCCTCCCCAACAAGAATTGTAGGCAGGGTTTCAGGACATACCAATATAACTCTACATACTTCTTAAGTTCACAATTCTTGTTGCTCATATTCCCCTTGCCAACTACAAATTGACCATTGCATACCATTGCAGTTTATGTTTTTAAGGGATCATAATAGCATATGGATGTCAATGGTCAAAGTAGGGATCATTATCTACATAGCTCGGCCACACGTTGAACCATCCATCTAAATATAGTTGTCCAAATGATGGATCGTCAACATACATATACTATCATGAACATACATCTATTATCATTAATGGTTAATCATTCTATATAAGCATCACCAGCATCCATCGTTCATTCGCATCACCGCAGGGCATCCAGCAGCACTTGTTAGTGCCCGCTAGTGCCCGGGCTCGGCTGACTTGGAGAGTAGGCCGTCCATGTCGGACAGCAGGTCATTGTAGGACCGGGCCAGGTTTTCCTGGACCACTGGCATCTTCGTGTCCAGCTGGAACAATTTCAAGAATCAGTTGGGGTTTATAGTGGTCAATGGGTTTGTAAACTATTTTTTCGCTAAACTACCAGTTTCGGTACACCTAGTGGCAAGCAGTTCAAGCAAACAAAAAGACTCAACCAAAAAGGCAATATCTGGGATGACCCTGGGAAATTACCCCATTGGTCAGGACCTGCAAAAACACTCTGCACCAAGTGAGGTCAATTCAGTTGGAACAAAAAGTTCTTCAGTACTGAGAGATCCATACTAACCACCACCGGTTTAACCATGGCTGCGGGCTGATTTACCAGCCGAACTTGGTCTATCAACAGCTGGATCCACCATTGCTGTTATCACCAATACCACGCTGCGGAAAACCACTCCTTCTCCATCTTGGCGGCCCGCTGCTTGGCTTGTAATCGATCGTCGTATTGGTTGATGATGGTGAGAATGTAAAAGACGCAGGGAGCGATGAAAATCTGAGCCGGCGAGGTGATACCAAACTGGGGAATGGCAACCCTTTCAACCCTACAACAAGTCGAAGAGGTCGCAATGGCTGGGGAGATCCACAGCTGACCTGACCGTGGGACCCGATGTGATCAGGTCGGAGATCTGCAGCTGTGGTGTTGTTTACCCTCGTAAGCGAAGCACTGAGTATAACGCTCATTCGTTTTAGGTGCAATGTTTTTTCAATGCAACTCACCAGCATTGTAGTGAACCAACCACTATTGCTCATGGCTATGCTATTCAACTGGTGGTTTCTCAAAATAAGGATTCCCCCAAATCATCCTTTATCAACCAGTAAAGAAGTCTTCATTGACAGGTCAGACTCGTTTTCAACATGCAGCGAAAATGACCTGAAAGCTCTTGATTTCTGGTTGTGTCCTTCGGGATTCTCACTTCATGGATAATGAATCAACCAAGAGATGTAGTAAACCATATATGACTTAACAATGGCATATCATAACAAGTTATTAGACCCCATGATTAACCTCTGAATAGAAGGCCCGGGGAAAGGTGAACCCTGCCAAGATCACCCTGGTTTCACGGTGAATGGGAGATCCATGTTGACAAGCGATTTGAAAGTCACAAGGTATTTATGGTCAGACAGTTGTGGTGCTTGGTATGGATCCACCAGCTATGACATCAAGGATAAACAACAATAATGACGGATAAATACCTATGAAAGCAATGATGGTCAACATGGATCATGACCAACTATGATATTGATCAGGATTCAACATCAATCATGATCGATGATCCATGATTTCCTCGTCATCGTTATCGATTCTCAATGCCTGGCTACTACTACGGAGACTTATGAACCCCTACAAACAGAGACCAACCTAACTGGTGAATGATGGCCAATAATGGCCTAAGAACGTCCCTGGTTGGTGGTTCAACCCCTCTGAAAAATATTGGTCCACCAACCAACCAAGAAACCAACCAACCAACCATTTGGTAGTACTATAAAGTGAAAACAGAAAGAGCTTAAAACCACCATCGATTGGTCATTTTGGGATGGGTCGTGACAGATCCCCAACAACCAGCCCCTGCATCGCTTCTGAGGCACCAGGGAGAGAATTTCTTTGACGCAGCCCCACTCCAGACCTCGAGATGGGAATGCACTTCGTCGCTGGTTGGTGGTTGAACCGCCCCAATAATCATGGTCAATCAGTGGCTAATAATGGTTAATCTTGTTTGATAATGATCATTGACTGGTTGGTGACTGGTTGTTGGTTGAACTACCCCTATGAAAAAATGCGCAAGTCAACCAAACAACCATTTGTTGATACATTTGGGAAAATGAAAACTGTCAATCAAACCACCAACCAGTAAGCCAGTTGGATTGTTTCTTCTTGAGATATCCTCCCAAAAGCCGTGAGGTAGGTACTGATGCAGCTGGATGAGTGAAGAATTGGAGAGTTTTTTAAGGGGGGGCAATTTGACAAAACACCTGCATCTGTGTGTGTGTGTGTGATCGACAAAGTAGTCAATGACCCCGTGCGTGCATGTCGATCTATCCCAGGAGAATCAACTTGTTGTGTCCTTCCAAAAGCAGCTGAGATGCCCGTTCGCCAAAAATCAATGATGCTCTGTTGTCACCCTTCAACTGTTGCGCATACAGACTGGGTAGTGACATTTTGACACAAGAATAGAACGGCCTTCACCCACAGAAAGATCATGCATGGGACTGGAACAAAAAACTTTCGAACTGGAAACTGGAAAACATTTGAAGTTGCTTTGGCCGTCGATGCTGTACTCAAAGTTCCCAAGGTTGTCAAGACTCTATGGGGAATTTCTGGTGTTGCGTCAGGACCGGTTTGAACATTCCCCCAACTATAATCTGAAACAGATCCTTGTAACCGTCCAATGGATAGTAGGCTTGAGATCAGCGTCCCAATCTACAACTCCTGAGGCCTTGGCATTTTCCCGTGATCATCTTTGACAGCGTCCGAACCATCTGGACGGCAGCGCAAACAATGTTGCTCTGGCTCAACATTAATCAACAATAATGAGGGATGGTAGCCAACAATCTTACAGGGAATGTAATCGTGAATGATGTTGCACCAGAGGGGTACAAAATTCCGTCTCACAAAGAGAAGTGAAGCACTAGTGAGAGTTCCATTGCCATCAGTGGCGCTAGCCCTTTGTGCCTTGTTCCCAAACAAGCCCACTCATTTGAGGCAAAGCTCGGCTAATACTGTTTGACATCCGCAGCTTCAAGATTGAAATAACATTTGGTCATTCGATCCATCCTAGTTGTACCGTTCTGAGAAACTCTCCGATGATTGAAAAAAACATGTCCTAACCTATGCAAAGTACATCCTTCAATCTCTAGTCAATCTATGCGAAATACATCCTTGTTTCATCTCTAGTTCATCTGTGCTCAAACTAACTGGCGTCTCTTGATTAGATTGCAGGGTTGGTGATGATCTCCCGCCCGCACAGTTGGACGTCCAAGTCAACCCCACCAGTTGCAGATCTTGGTTCAAGAAATTCCGCATCTACGGATGAAAATCAGCAAAACTCTAAGTGGTGGTTTCTCAAACCAGTTTGGGAACCCCCAAGTTATGGTTGGTTTACTACTACAAATGCTTGGGATGATAACTCGGGGTACCCCTATGGCTGAAGAAACACCCAAGTGGTGTCCCCCTTTGGACAGCTTCATTATGGTACGGCGCGGTGAACAGCTCATGAGTTGGATGTGTTGCTGGTCACCTGTACCGACCATACCCCAACCGACACGAGCTGGACCTCCACTAGGCACGCCAAAGTGCCAACCTTGTGGCCAGGCAAAGAGACGATGCTTGTGCTCAATGAGCTGGTGAACTGATGGTGCACTCATGGTTGACCATGAACTGACGGGGTTCACTGATGGTAATCTGATTGCTGATGGTTGACAATCATGGTGAATGATAGTGGTGAATGATCGTGCTGAATGATGGTTAAAGCATCTCAATTGTGTCGAGTAAGAATGGCGTTTCACGACAAAAGATGGTTGATGCTGGTTTATGATACTGATCGCCGATGGCTAACGGGAGTTCAAGGAGCACAACAACGATGCTTGATGAGGGCCCCACTTGCGCTGGTTCTGATGCTGGGTATGGTGATTCATCACCAGCTTGTGAATGTTTGTACTGCTTCTTAGTGGTTCATATTGGCCACTCGGCCACTACCAGGGAATTGAAATCAACAACAACCATGAAGAATCTAACAATGAGAAAAATCTGTTCAGAACTCGTTCAATCATGGTCGGCTATGGGCATTCCATGGGCACGAGGTGCAGAAAGTCGCAAGCCACAGCGGTGTCCCCACATCACCACTTAACAGCTGGAAGAGAGAAGGCTGGCCAAGCTTCCACTGAGCTTCAGGCCACCAGGATCAAGTGCGTGCAGTCCTCTTGCAGTGCCCAGCACCACCTGTCCCACCTCACTATACTTTGGACCGGTGGGTATAGTCTCATAAGCTGGGGAAGATCACCAGGTAGATATCATCAAATCTCAGAAGCGCATTTGACTCCACAATCTCTGGCATCACCCAGCGCCAGATACACCATTCCAACGTTGCAAACAGGCTTGAACCTTACCATTACAAACCAACAGGCTTGCATCAACCAGCCCAGTTTCAGGGGGCCAACAGTTTCTGACAGCGATCAGTAGCCACCATTGGAATTTGGAAGCACCAAGAATCACCAGCACGAACTCCCCAGATTTTCAAGCCCATTTTCACCCATGAAGAACATGACCAGGCACTCAACTGCTTGCTTTCTGTGAACCCCTGGTGGGTCACCACGGCGCAACGCAGTCGTCCTGTATCTTCATCCAGGTCCCGGGGATCAAGACTTTCAACTCAGCATGGAGAGCATGGCAGAGTGGTTACTGCTTAGGCAATGGTTGACTCATGGGGTTAGTAGTGACGAAACTGGTTAACTGATGGCTTCATGAATTAATAAGCCTCCATGGTTAATGGCTTATGGATGAATAATAGTCAAGAACCATGAACTAGTGGTTGATTCATGCCAAATAATCACTATATCAATCAAATGCCAAGAACGGTCAGCAATGGCTGAGAGTCACCAATCAGCAACAACTTTATGAAGCTGTCCTGGCTGTTTAGTAGACTGGAGATCTCCAATTCCAGCGGTTATTCTGCCAAAATGATCTCGTGGGTCCATTTCAGAAAACCAATGGGGCTGTGGACATCCACCAATCAGCAACAATCCTGTGCATGTCTCGAACTTAGTGATGGGTTGAAAGCTGCAGGTTTCATGGGACCATTGCACTTGCTGTGGCAAAAGCAGCAAGATCTTTTTGTCACATCTTTAGCACGCTTACACCATGCAGTTCCAGCACAGTGGACAGCACACAAAGATCGAGCAACCTGCAAGATTTTACCTTTCAAGGCATCCGCATCTGGCGGAGAGGAGCAGATCTTCAAAGACGAACAAGCAAGGGCCAGGAAGGGATCGACTGGCTCTGATATGCACAGTCCAAAGTTCTCTGTTCACAGCGAAAACAAGTGGATTTCTTGCAAGACCCTCTGTATTCTTCTTACACACACACACACATGTTTAAATACACACATATGTATATACGTACATAAATGATATGTATGGAACAAGTCTTCTTGCTTGGTGTCTATACATCAAAATTGACTTGACAAAACGTCTTTGCAGCCAGTCTTAGTATTGCAATGAGCCCATGTTGCTTGACTGCTCCGATTCTGGCCGAGCCAGTCTTGAATTCTTTCCGCACTCACTCCTGCGAGTCGTCCCAACACAAGCTGACAACTGGGACCCATCCTGCCGCATTGGTCTTACTGGGAGTCACCTTTTCAGCATACGCCCAGCCTTCCGGCGTGCGTGATGAGAGATTCACTTTGAGGATCTCACTGGCTTCAACGTCCAACTGGTTTGCATGGACCGCAGGCATGGATTTTTTCACAAGCAACCATGCGTGCCCTGGTTCTTCAACTTGCTCAAGCACCAGTGATGGCAACCAACCTGCCCTTGATGCATCCACAGGATCCTCAGCATATATCCATCCCAGTTCTGTCTCCGAGTGAGGCCATACACGGACGAAGTCATCCGCTTCTGCAGCTAGTAGCCCGTCATCTTGCCCTGCCACGTGGCTGGATACTCGTCGAATTGGTTTTTGGGATGCTTCCTTGCTCTCCAACGTTGTGTCAGCCACCTGCAAGGACTGTTGCGAAAAACTGTTCCTACCCTTTGGCTCATGATCGCTATCATATCCTTCATGGTAGATTTTTCTCCACGCGACTCACTAGCTATCAACCAACACCAAACCAGGATGAACTATAAGTTTAGCACCTGTCCAGTCTCTGTCGCCAGATTTGAAACCGAAGATTGGAATCTGGGCGTTGAAACAGAAGATGCCGTCGTCGAATTGTCGAAGTCCCTGGACTTGATGGAGGCGATTTCCGAGCTATCATTGCCTGGTCATGTCGCAAATGAACTGGCCCGTGGCGACCACTTCAGCCACCGACGACATAAAAACAACCACAACAAGAACAACAAGAACAGCAACAGCAACAGCAACAGCAAAAACAGGACAACGGTTCTGGTCATGGAAAGACGAAGATGTTCGCAACTGCCTCTGGCGGACGCGCCTCGAACTTCGCCTTTTGGAAGGGGAGCCAATGCCACAGCCCCCCGGGAAACCAGAAGATCGAGGGCTCGGTTGACGTCCCACACGCATTCGGCCAAGGCCTTTCGTGCCTCTGCCTCGCAAAATCCCATGTCCTGCGGCACAGTGGGAACCAACTGATCTTACTGAGGACTCAGATCTCCACAGCTGGGTCTCATGGGAGTGGACATGAGCAGTTAATCGACTGGTGGTTTAGAAGGCCTAAACAAGGCTTATCATACGGCAAATGGTCCCGGGCCATACCAGGCAGCACCGGCAGTTCAGCCACTAGCTAGCGAGCCAGGCGGTAATGATAGTCGCCGACTGGACTGAAATGGTCAAAGAATAAAGGAGTGGAGCATGTCATCTTGGAAGATGTTCTTGGAATTGCGAAGGTGCTGTCAATTTCAATTTCACAACCAAGTATCAAACAGAACTACGAAAGCGTGATGTATCTTCGCGGGGGCTAGTG
Source organism: Symbiodinium kawagutii (assembly GCA_009767595.1). Classification (NCBI taxonomy): domain Eukaryota; class Dinophyceae; order Suessiales; family Symbiodiniaceae; genus Symbiodinium; species Symbiodinium kawagutii. The sequence goes on from VSDK01022000.1 coordinate 608,854, forward strand.
CGGCTCATCAATCCCCATCACCAGCGAAGCAATGCTGGAAATGATTAGGTCATCCTCTTTTGACTGCGAGTCGTAGGTCTGCCCAGAATAAGTCCCAAGAATAACCTATGAACCATAGTCGAAATCTGCTAAAAAAAACTGCTGTTTCGGACGTTGATCGACTACAAGAACAATAAATTTGACCCCTCCGTTCACCAAAACACCACGAAGCACAGCCAGTCCTTCAGATGGGCAATGCAACCGGCATTGGCATCGCCAGCCGACTGACTCTTATTCCAAGCTCCCTGGGGCTTTGTTGGTGCCATAACCGCTGAGACGAAGACCAAAGAGATTCAGAGGTCTTACAAACTCTTTGCAGAGGAAATTGGCGAATCGCTGATCACAACGAGGAAATCGAACGAGCGGGCTTGAAAGGAAAGGTCAATGCCGGAAAGCATCGTTGCAATGCATGCGCAGCATTTCCACTGATTCACTGATTGGTAGAGGAATCAAACATGAGTCATTGGGGCAGAGGAGGCCTTGAGTGATCCCTCACGGAAATCCCAGGCAAAGATATTTTTCCTGCCTATCCGAACAGCTTTGGAAACCCTGACTGGTGTGATCAAGGGCCAACGCTGGGTGGACTGTCAACTGCTTGTTTGGAACAGTCATATCACGGGATCATGCGTCAGTGGTGTACCCAAAAAAAGATGTTTTCCTCTTAAGAATGATCATTTTCCAGGATGTGAAAGGGTACACCATTTGTGAACAGGTGTGCATCTTGGAGTGTAGATATACAGTGCGTATATGCAGAAATAGATGTATTACATGTATCCCGCATTATGTGTGTCTTTGCTGACATATATAAAGATAAATTTATATGCATACATACACTCTTGAGAATACATACATACGTACATACATACATACATACATACATACATACATACATACATACATACATACATACATACATACATACATACATACATACATACATACATACATAGAGTATATATATATATGTATATATATATGTTTATTTACATCACAATATACCTACATATCTATCTCCTGATGCCATCCGCCTGAGTCCCTGACCGCCGATGGACAGCAACCGAACGGCCTCAGCAGATCATCTGAAAACTCCGCTGGTACCAACCTGCCAAGCAGCTCCTGATCTTCGCTCCTGGGAACCCTACGGCAACCCTAGGTATTCAGTCGCGATCGGTCCCCAACCACCAGTCACTACAACGATTCGAAAGATGGCGACCGACGAGTTGCTCCATGGGAAAGAACTTGGATGTTGGAGGTTCATCCTGGAGCAAATCAAGGCTTCAGTTGTTGTGACCCAAATGGCTGGGTTTCGAAAAATTTCCTTTGACCCGAAAACATTAATGATTTACTAGTAAATCTTACATGTTAGGAGTAGCAAACCCACAGGGTGAGTTTACTTTGTGGCTCCTATTTCATTTTGGGGGTCAAATGTTGCCAAAGCTCACGACCTTCTGCAACTGGTAGAAGAGAGTGTTGTAATACCCTAGTGGTGTTGTACCAATTGATCATGTTGGTGGAGAGAATTGTTTGAGTTCAGCAATGGTGAAATGAGTATAGTAAGGATGAGAAAATTCACCAGGATTGGGAGGAGATGATCGATACAGTTGGAGTTTTGTATGGGCGTCAGCCAGGGAGACTTCAGGCCAGTGAGCCCCAGGGGCACCCCTGCGAAAGGGGGAATTATGGTTCTAAGCGTCCTACTGGGATTCTGAACTATCAAATGTCGAAGAATATGACCGAGGTACTGAATCCTGAGGTCTGAAATTTCAATAGAAGAGGGAGCAAGTGAGGGAAGAACAGGATTAGCTAAAGAAAGAAGATGTTCATTAGAACAAGGGGAATCAGACTCAGACGGGTTGAGGATGCGATGACAAGAAAGACTTTTAACCTGGAAGATCTGAGGGAGAGCTTTAGAATGCAGAGAATCAAAGCGAGCAATGTGAGCAGGAGAATAGACTTGAGAGTCAGAGCCATGAAGCAAAATGGACTTAATAATCTGTGAGTAGACTTGAAGTTTGCCACGTTGAGAAACCAATGTACGGCGAAAAAAGGGATCGAGAGGATCGAGACACTTAAAAGCTTGAGAGGCTTGAGAACGACAGAAGAGACATCGGCATTGGAGGAGGAATCGGAAGTAATAAAAGAATCAAGATGTCTTGCACTTTGAGTAGCAGGGAGAGGGACGGAAAGAGCGGAGGAATTCGAATCGAGGCCAAAGAAAAGAGCACAATATGGACAGTCACAGGAGTTGTCGGCGGCAGATGCTTCAGAGTTGATATGATCCATTCAGGAGAAGCTGCGGGCAGCAAGGTGTTGGAGAAGGTGGAGAAGTCGCATGAGGGTTTCATTAGCGCTATGAGCACGGTATTGTCAGCATATTCAACATCCGCAAGAGGATAGTGGGATGAGAAAGTCCAAGGAGTATAAAGTATTATGAAAAAGAGTGAGAAAATTTTCATTAAGGTCATGTGGTTGGAGCGGAACGAACAATATGAAAAGATAAAGGCTGAGAGAGCCCTGTTCAATGCTCCGACCGAGGGGGTGAGCTGGAGAGTCAATGGAGTCTGAAACAAAGAAAGGCAATTTTTTTTACAGTCCCAACGGAGTGTATTACAATAGCAGCTGTCTTTCAATTCCCAACGTGTTCCACAATTTGTTGATCGCATTTCCCAAACCAACTGCTCCGCACTTTGGACTCACAACACGTTGGTCCATTGCCGTCAGGTTGGGTCGCAAAGCACTGCAGCAGAGCGACTGAGCGCCTTAACCCGTTTGATGCAAGAACTTGCTGGTGCGTGCCAACAATACTACTATCTTCTTCTCTTCAACCATGATACCAACAATATACCGAGTAAAATCGCAACATCCACCACAATCAAAGAGGCCCCAAATACAAACTGGTATACCACTTGTTGTACTTCAATACGGCCAAAACAGGTTGCCTTAGTACCAATGTATCAACTCCTAATGCTTCTTAGCATCCCCTACAATGGCCAAGCGGCGTTATCCGTCATTGCGACTATGAAGGATTATCCCTCGTTAGCTTGCTATTGGCGAATAGTCAATCGTTACTATCAACCGTCCATAGCGAGCGTCACGAACCACTACTGTAAACCAGTATCAGCCACGACTTTTCATCAGGAAATACTAGTGAGCACATTTACTACTATAAATGGCTAGTGATTAAGCATTATGAATCATGAATAGTAATGAATCACTATTCATACCCTGTGAATCATTACTACTTGTACTAGTAACCATCAAATCATATAGCTGATTTACTGTACTACTGTTAATCATTATTGCCAGTGATGAACAGCACGAACCATGAATCAACCACTGCTTGCCCACTTCAGCCACGGAAGGACTCACTGATTGTTGCTCTCCTCCGATTGCAAGCTCGGCTGACGCATCGCCATGACCTGCGATTCATCATCATAGCACGGGGAACTTCTGAAGGCAACATCGGGCCCCAACCGTAACAATAAATGACGGTGGCTAATAGGAGGTAGTTGTTTTAGTCATTGATGGTTTGATGGTTTATTGATGCTTTGATCCGTGCAGTATCACGGTCAATTCATGGTTCATTGATGGTTCGCCATGGCACTTGATGGTTGGATGCAACTACCACCGCTTCAAAAGTGGTCCCATGCAGGGCTGGGTCCTGATCAAAGCGTCCAACGTGGATAGGTCATCACCCAACTTGGTACTCGCACCGATCCCATGTCCAAGCCCCCCACGGCTCAGCCTCGTTGCACCCGCTGGTCCCTGCCCGGTCCCCTCCGGCAGGGAAGAGAAGCCCGGCGTTTTTTTTCGACCGGGCCAGAATCTGACAGAATGCTCCTGAGCTGTGCCCTGAGTACTCTAAGTGCATCACTTGGATTTCTGGTGCACCTGGGTACATCAACTCGTTCAATCCGTCAGCAGCCAGCTGAGTAACGTCAACCCATGGACCAGAGTCAAACTCAAACAAGCTGATTACTTAGCCACTATACAGAGTTGCTTTGTTGAAATCTTGTCTCATCACTGGCCGAGCACTTTTAGCCATGCATCTGCCATGTTTCCTTGCGAATGTCTGCTTTTGCAGACCCTTTGCCGCAGGGAAAACGCGCTGTGATACGACAACGAAGCTGTGCATCGGGAAACCAACCAGCCAAGCATAGCTGAGGAACCTCCCAAATCGCTTAGGAAACGCCCAGCTAGTGCTGCACTGCCCGCAGCGAAGGTAGGTCAAACCTTGAAAGTCTTCATGGTTTGCACCTCGCAGCATGGCCACAATGATGTCTTCGGGAAAGCTGTTCTTTCCACCATGATGCTTCCAGGCATCTGTGCTGATAATAATTCCTACGGTTTTTCCTTTGGTTTGGATGGCCAGCGGAATATGCTGATCCCCAACAAAAAACATAGTAACAACCTCCCAATGCATCTGCAAACTCAGCGGTTCTCAGTTTGTCCAATCCAACAGTATCACCTCGAGTTGCTTGATTCGCTTTCTTGGGGGCCACAATTCAAAAGTGATGTCGTACACAGAGGGCCACAAAAATGGGTTCGAATCATCTCACTATTGGTCTACACATTGTGAACCCCATCACGCATCGACAACACGGGGTGTTTCATTTCTCTACAACCATCCAAGAACCAATCCACAAGTACAGACCAGAACTGAAATCAGTCC